>CM049385.1:27505513-27524513 GCA_026937815.1 Etheostoma perlongum
AGATGTTGAAATGTGAATCCATTTTATTACATAGGATATCCTGAGACAAAGTTACCTGGATCAAGCTGTCGCAGCTCTTCCCCTTCCTTTGTCTGCCTCTTTTGCCCTCAGACCCCCAGTATTATCTCACAAAGGGTGGGGTCTTGTGCTTATTCCTTATCTTTTAGTTGGGATGTGACTGAGGGTTTATGACCCTCAGAGACTTGGAAAGCAACAGAGCAGTAGGGCCATAAAGGGGGACTGAAACCAGAGACAGGGTGTCTCTAACATCATCAATTCAACTTCTAACACATTTGTAGAGCTGGGTTATAACAAAATGTACCAGAACATCTTATATTATAAAACAAAAGTATTGCAAAACAACTTAACTTAACTTAACAAACTATATACTTATAACAACAAACTTATTGCATGACCCACATGTCTTCATTTATGTTGAAATAATGCTTTTACCGTTTAGCTTGAATGTATAAAGCAAATCACACACAATGTTTAAGCACATATAAAATTTTAAATCCCAACAGTTTCTAGAGAGGAGAAGAAAGTTTTTACAAAAAAACAAAATAAAAAAAGTTTCAAACATGTCTACGTTTTCCAACCAAAACATCTTTAAACGTCTTAATGTTTCTCCTTTGGGCCTTCTCCTTCCCACGGTGGGTACACTGTGGTTAGGGTTGGGTACCGAAACCTAGAGGTTGTTTTTGTCATTTAGCAGCAATTTACTGGAGAAATACATTATGGTTATTACATTTTTTTTCATTTAATTTGGACCATATAGCAATAAACAAGCCGTTCTTAAATGTTGCTGACTGAATGTCTTTTTGTGCTCCTTTTTTTTTTTTTTTTATATATACATTTAAAAAATGTATTTTTTAAAAAGGATGGGTTCAGGCACCGATTCTGGTGCCTAAATAAAGGGTTCTGAGGAAAGGCAGAAAACAGTCCAGCTGATCCACAATAATACATGTTGATTAGAAGATAACGTTACTGCTGGTCAGCCTTCAATGTGGAGAGAAGATCAGAATATAACAACACAGCTATCAGGGCATAAGGAGGAGGAGGAAACAACTTGGCTCTGAAACATGTTCACAAGGAGGCAGTGTGAATGCGCTGGTGTCTTTTAAGGTGACTACTATGAGAAAAGGTTTTTCCACATTGTTCACACCAGTACGGCTTCTCTCCAGTGTGAATGCGCTGGTGTCTTTTAAGGTACCACTATGAGAAAAGGTTTCCCCACATTGTTCACAGCTGTACGGCTTCTCTCCAGTGTGAATGCGCTGGTGAGTTTTAAGGTTACCACTTTTGAGAAAAGTTTCCCCACATTGTTAAACGGCTTCTCTCCAGTGTGAATGCCACTACCACTGAGAAAAGGTTTCCCCACATTGTTCACAGCTGTACGGCTTCTCTCCAGTGTGAATGCGCTGGTGTCTTTTCAGGGTACTCTGTAGTGCGAAAGCTGCCCCACATTGATCACAGCTGTAAGGTTTCTCTCCAGTGTGAATGCATTGATGTCTTTTCAGGGTACTCTGTAGTGTGAAAGCTGCCCCACATTGATCACAGCTGTAAGGTTTCTCTCCAGTGTGAATGCATTGATGTCTTTTCAGGGTACTCTGTAGTGTGAAAGCTGCCCCACATTGATCACAGCTGTAAGGTTTCTCTCCAGTGTGAATGCATTGATGTCTTGTCAGGGTACTCTGTAGTGTGAAAGCTGCCCCACATTGATCACAGCTGTAAGGTTTCTCTCCAGTGTGAACTCTCTGATGAATCTTTAAATATCCTGATGTTGTGAAGGATTTGTCACAGTGCTGACAGCGGTGACATTTGACTCCTCTTCCTCTCCTTTTCTATCAACAGACAGAAAAACCAAGAGAGTGAGTTAGTGAGGTGCCATGCTGTAGAGCTCTATCTTAAACTAGAAACAACACTTAGAGCATGTCTATGGAACATTTTTTGACTGACGCATTACCTTTCTTAATTATCTGCCAACATCACTATTATGGAGTTGCATTATGGGAAATATATGGGGAATAATATAAACTACTTTTGATCAATTTGTGTGGCCTCCATTTTGTTGCCAGCCTTTAGCCAGCCGGTAACAAATGGGGGATTATCTGGGATTTTAGTGTCAGGAAAATTGTAAATGATTTTTAGCTTTCACTGGTATCTGTAAGGGGTTACCGTGTTGTCTTCATGTTGCTGGAACAGCCCTACTCCAGTAAAGTAAATTGGAACCATTGTCCCTGATAGGCATTAACAACGGGGGGCACCAGTTGACATTTTGTTTTAAGTTGTCGTTTTTGCTAAATCAAACTTGTATAGCCAGCAGTATTGTGTAAGTAAGTAATATGGTAGTATAATGTGGTATTGTCCACACAAGCTCCATTTCCTCAAGCATTTCTGAAGCTCAGAGCCTTCTGCTGTGCTCTGGAATAAAACTGCTGAGCATCACTGATCCTCTGACAAACACAGGCGCATATGTCGTGGTCATGGATGTTTAAAAAATAGCTTTGATGTACAGTTGTGTTCAAAATAATAGCATCACTAAACTCATGAATCATATTTTTTTGGTAAAAGTGATATTTCTACATAGCAAATAATTTACTAGTAAGTGTTGTAGAGTCCTAGAAAACTAACCGTCATGACATGCATGCTGCTCGTTCTGTGGAATTGAATCTGTAATTGAAAGGAGCATGTTCAAAATAATAGCAGTGTTGTGTTCAATTAGTGAGCTGATTGCCCATATTTAATCTATATACTATATATACATATTTAAGGAAGGAAGGAAGAACATGTTGTGCATGCTGGTTATAGTGCATTTCACACTGAAATACTCAGCAAAATGGCTCGTTCCAGACATTGCTCTGAGGAACAGAGGACTTTGATTAAAAAGTTGATATGAGAGGGGAAACATATAAAGAAGTGCAGAAGATTATAAGCTGTTCTGCCAAAATAATTTTAAATGCCTTGAAATGGCATCCAAAGCCTGACCGGCGTGAGAAACAACCAAAGGACACATTGACTGGCGGAGAAATGGAGCAACATTCTGGGGACTGATGAGAGGGAAACTGTTCTTTTTGGGTCTAGGAGCCGCAGACAGTTTGTCCGCCGACCCCCCCTGCACTGAAATCAAGCCCCAGTCCACTGTGAAGCTAAGAAAAACCAGAAGCATTGTTCACAGCATGTCTGTGTCTAAGTTCCACTGCTGCATTACCATGGTTATGCTCTGTGTGTGTGTTAATAAAGTTTGGATTGATATATCTGCGTGGCAAAAGGTTTTTGTTGGCGGCCTTGAGCCATTTAATCTATATACATATTTAACAAGGAAGGGGATGGTCTGGATTGGTAGTGCTGGAAAGTGTTGGACTCCCAGTTGAACTTGGATCTAGTATCTGTAGGAGTTATCAGCCTCTCCGACTCAGGGGATTGGTTGGCACTCTTTTTGTTTCTTAATTAGATTAGATTAAAAATAATACTTTACATGAGAACCATAATCCAGAAAAAAACAAAGTGTGAATATATTGTTGAATCTGTCTAGTTGAACTGGTAGAAATGTACATTACGATAAACGTGACTGCACATTATATGAAAGGCACCGAGGAGATTATCATCACTGATTTTTCCCGGCCTTTATTTATCCGAAGTGTAGCTCCAGCCAGGAACTGCCCCCTGGCTGTTCCTGCTCAGGAAGTGTGACCACTATCAGAGGGCTGCAGTTTAATTGACTACCAGTTTTTCTTTGAGGAATTACGGTATAATATATAAATCCTAAAAGACATTTGTAAAGCCATCTGAGTGCATTCATTAGTATTGAGATTAGATTTCTGGGACTCTTCAGTCTGATTACCCTCTTTCCTTCACTCACCTCCTCCTCCCTGACACCTTTCCTCTTGCCCTCCTTCTTCTTCTTCTCCTCCGTCTCCTTGTGTTTCTGCATGTACTCGGTGATAAGGTCCAGGTCCAGGTTGTCTTGTGGCTCCCATGTGTTATCCTCACTGGAAAGGTGAGTGCAGACAGAAGAACATCTCCTCACACTTTGTTTTTAGGCAATCTATTCTCACTCTAATTATCATTCCCATTATTCCTTTTTTCTATTACTATCTTGTAAGGTTATTAGTGGGTCTGCAACGTAGTGTCAAAATACCAAAACTTCACCTTTGAGGGCATGATACCATGCTGACACTTATTTGCAATATGTAAATATATTATATATCTCAGGACCAAGAACACCAAGCATTAATATTATAGACTCATACTTACTCTGAGAACCCCTTCCATTTCAGCAGAAACTCTACTCTTCCCTTCACCACTCTGCGGTCCAAAACCTTCTCCACCACATACTCTTCTTCCTCTTCCACCTCCTCCTTGCTCTTCTTTCCTGCTCTGGTCGCCAGTTTGCCGTCTGCTGAAGGTGTGGGGGGGGTGCATGCAGAGATACTGATACAAGGGTTAGAAGAACTAAAGGAAGATGTGAGTGAATTCTAGTTGACCGTGTTTTACTAGATTAAAATCTTCTGTGTGAATGGAGAAAATGCGAGGGCTGATGAGGGGACCAATCCATAGGACTCCAGAGTGTCAAGTATCTCCTGCATTCAAACTGAAAGAACTACTAAAATGTAAGGCCCAAAAGTCATTAACTGGAGCTACAAGCTACATGCACAGTAGCCTGGACCAACCACACTTCATTTAGCAGAACATCTCCAGATGTTCCTGTGTGAAAATGGAAAGTTCAGAAAGACATTTTGATGGTGCAACAAGGCCGGCCTGGTCGCTTCTTTAAGGGAATACAGTGGGGTTCGAAGGTTTTGGGCAAGTTGGAGGTGCAACATGCAAAGGCCAGTAAAATGTTTATGAATATGTAGCGAATCTGTCGACGTGGGTAGCCGTTGATAGGTTTACACGGCATCTGAACAGGCTCGGAGACCAGGGGCCTGTTGCACGGAAGTAGAATGTCCAGCCAGGTGTAGATAACCGGGATAAGTGCACGTTCAAGGCTTTCTCAAATAGACCACGGTATACTTCACAGATTTACTGATGCAGAGATGGAGAAGACGCATGCGCCATATGTTTCACCCAATGAGCAGCAGCTTCTAATGGAAAGTAACGAGGAGGTGAAGCGTATAATTAGAGCTGCACAATTAATCAATTTTAAACACGATTTTGGCTTCCCACAATCAAATTTGAATAATCAAGCAATTTTTTTTCATTTCATAGAACGCTCCATTTTTTTTGTTGCAAAAGCCCATCTACCGCTCCGTTAACCACTGTCTGATCATGAGCCAGTCAGAGTTGTTCCTGCACCGTGCAGCTTGGTTTCTAGATGGAGACAGTCCCAGAGGACAGAGTAACGGGAGGAAAACTCCACAGATACCAGTCGGTTATACGGCGGTTTACAGGTTTACCAGTAAACGCAACATTTTGTCCGTCTGTGTATTCAGAGAACAGCAGTGACCAGTGCTAGTCGGTGCTAGTTATTGTCTGTTAGCTCACAGATCTCTAGGGCTCTATTTTTCCTCTAGGTCGCATCCGCTGCCTCTACACAAACGAAGCAATGTTGTTTATATCGACATGGTTTAATTTCACGTTACATGACCCATTTCTTCTGTCAAGCCGTGCCTGTGTTGGATCTCTCGTCTTACTCTCTCTCCTCTTACTCTCCCCGCAGCCCCGCATGAGAGGCAAACCTGTATCTGTACCAGTGTTTCCGCTGATAACTCTGCTATCGCGGTCGCCACGACAACAAACACAGAACAAGTTATTGAATGCAGCTAACTTCAGTTGGTAGAGTAACAACGTGTGACGGAGCTGCTGGACCCATTCATAAGAAATACGCTCATCTCCCCCCACCATTCATAATGAGTCAGCCGTCTCTGTGAGTACTCCCACCCCCCCCCCCCCCTCGCTCTTTTAATCAGTTATTGATGAAAACAAGTAAAGGAGTTTTCACAGAGATATTTTTTTTTTTTTTTATATATCCTAGGCTATTTATTTCAGATAATTTTCATTTCCATGTGTTGCAGCTGTATGTCTATACAACATACAACTTTCAACATAAGAGGAATGTAGCACATTATGGATGTGAAAGCAGTTATAAATAGCCTATGTGACAATAAAAGTTGTTTGGTTAACAACAAATAATCGTGATCACAATATTGATCAAATTAATCGTGATTGTCATTTTGGCCATAATGGTGCAGCCCTAACTCAGAGTTCTGCATTCATAACGGACTGGAGGAAACATAGTATTGGCTGAATGTACTTGTAGATAGATACTATAGATAGCTAGATACTTTAGATATAGATAGATACTATAAATAGATACTATAGAGATAGATAGATAGATAGATAGATACATTTTTCCAGTTTCTTTTAAAATTTGGACTATTTCAGGATTTTCTTTAGTACTGTGAAGTTAATTTCCCAAAGTAAATGAATGCTTAAAGAAACACCATGGACTGCTAACTAGCCTGTTAGCTTATGCCCGAGGCTGCTAGCATATAAAACTCCTCTCAAACTGACTAATAACACGGACAAATTACGTTAAATCAGACAACACAGCACACATTAGAAGAGAGCTGAGACTTTAACGCTAGCAGTTAGCCACGAAGCTAACAGCGGAGCTAACAACGGAGCATGCGCACCTCGGGCTTCTAGTCGCTTATTGTTCGCACACACTCTGGCTGCCGTGTAAAAGAGCAGTTATTAAGATATTTACCTGAACGCGTGCGGGTTCACCTGGAGCTCTGTCTCCGAAAAAACTCATCTAGAAGCTCTGCAGCAAACAAAACACACAGCTATCCCACCGCCAGCCTACACTTCCGGTTTCCTTTAAATCGGGGCTTTTCAGATTAAAAGTCTAAAAATATCTCCACCAGACTCCATGTAAATAATCACTACTTTTAGCGTGTATAGAGCAGCATATCTCCACCAGACTCCTTGTAAATAAGCACTACTTTTAGCGTGTATAGAGCAGCATATCTCCACCAGACTCCATGTAAATAATCACTACTTTTAGCGTGTATAGAGCAGCATATCTCCACCAGACTCCATGTAAATAATCACTACTTTTAGCGTGTATAGAGCAGCATATCTCCACCAGACTCCATGTAAATAATCACTACTTTTAGCGTGTATAGAGCAGCATATCTCCACCAGACTCAATGTAAATAATCACTACTTTTAGCGTGTATAGAGCAGCATATCTCCACCAGACTCCATGTAAATAATCACTACTTTTAGTGTATAGAGCAGCATATCTGGGGTCTCATTAAATAAAACTACTTTTAGGATCCTTGCTGAAAGTGTACATATCTCCAAAAGCCAAAAATAAATCTGACTTATAAAACTGTGCGCATGCACATCTGTATGTATTATTCTGTTTATAAATCACATATTACCTACAAGTGTGCATATGTGAATCATATCTTATCCCTCCTTGTACATGCCCATTTTTAATTTTAATACTATGTTGATTTTAAAGACATAGAGCACATATCTGTATACTCCATTTTAATCACTACTTTTTGGTTCTGTATGCAGTAGCATTTTGAAATACATTCTTTGGGCAGGAAAACAGTGTAAAACCTCCGAACTGGAGTGATGTGAACATTGAGTTAATATATAAATTTATTATAACTTAAATGATAATTTCATACAATCATAACTCAAAAATGTTCTCACGATATGAATTTACATATAACACACACACACACACACTTACTTTCTACATTTTCAGGATTTTAAATATTTAAATAATATTTAAGAAAGAAAAAGTTTGGTTATTGTTATTGTACATGCCAGGTTTTTTAATTATGTATACTCTATATTACATATTATGTTGTAGTTTTTCCGTTGTTTTTTGTAACCTTTAAATCATTTATTTTTAATGTGTTCAGTGTTACAGAAAAAATACAGTTTTTTTTAAATCTGGTGACCTACTTTAATTCTATTGGTTGCTGTTAACTTCCGTCCAATCAGCTGTTGATGTGAGGGCAGAGGGGCGGGCCTTCGGCGGTGACGAGGAGAACGACTGTTATCCGTGATGATGAAGAGAATCAGTGGGTTGGTTCAAGATGGCGACCTGTGCAGGCGTCTTATTCTGAGCTCCGAGGCTCTGACCAGTACCAATGATTTAAATTGACTTTTTGAGACTATGTCATCTGGAGTGGAACGTTGCCCTTGCTTCCTGTAAATTCAAATGCCCAAACAAAAGGACTTTTGCTGGTTAATTTTAGTGAAATACCAACTAGCATACAAACTGTTAGGTGTTAGCCAAAGTTTTGCTAGCTAAATCAGGACACGTGTGCAGTGCACTGTGAGCTAAAGTCTTGCTAACAACCAGGACACCTATGCTGAGATGTCAAAGAGAGACGCCAAGAATATGAAAAAGGGAGGCCTGATAATGGATGTGAATGTCGAAGATTCGTTCTCTGGTTTATGTACACCTCTTCCTGATACTCCCACGAGAAGCCCAATTCCTAAGAAGGTCTGCACCAAAGAAGTGGAAACGGTATCAAATGCTGACATCCTAAAAGCCATTAATGGCTTAAATTACTGTCTTTTGAAGATTGAAGAAATGGTAATGAAAAATACAGCCGAGATTATTAGAGTGCAGGAAAATGTGAAAGGGCTGGAAAACCAATGGAAAGGTACGGAGGACACAGTGAAGAAGATGAATGGCGAGATGACAATCCTGAGAGAGAAACTAGAAGAATTGAAGCGGTACAGTAGGAGAGGGAATCTTCGTCTTCTGAATCTTCCAGAAAGCAGCAACGAGGATGTGGGGAAGGAGGTGCTGGAGATTATCGCTGGAATCCTCCCAGAGGAAAAGAGCAAGCTTGGATTCATGGTGGACACCGTGTACAGGGCCGGACGTCCGAGAGGATAAAAGCACTCAACCCATCATCATTCAGTTCAGTATGCTCACTTTCAGATTTAAAGTATGGTGAGCCTCCCTCAACGCTGATGTCATGAAGAGAAAGAACCTCCGGATAACTGAGGATTTAAACCAACAGGAGAGACTGTGCAGGAATAAACTGTGGCCCCTTGTGAAGAAAGTGCGCCAAGACGGAAAGAAAACTAAATGGCAGGGTCCTTTAGTCATCATTAACGGTGTGAGACACACTGCATAACTTGTTATGCTTCTGTTAATGTGAGGTACAATGTTGACATTGCTTGACTTGCTTAAATTCTCTTAATATGAGGCAAAATACTCAAGTTTAATTCATCACCCATTTTATGGGCTATTTTGTTCTTCTTATACATAATTAAAAGGGCAATATGTTCACTCCAATAGTTAAACCTAAAAACATTTTAGGAGTTTTTCGAGGTACTCATGTTCAGAGCTTTCCACCTGACGGTAAGCTAACCTCTGATAGTTTAAAACTAATATCTTTTAATGTAAGGGGTATACGTGACAGCACGTTCAGTAGACGAAAAAAATGCTGATTTGATTTTTTTTTACAAGAGACTCACTCGGTGGACAGTGTAATGTGAAATTTTGGAAAGCTCAATGGGGCGATACATGTTTGAATGAGACAAACAGAGAGAGAGAGAGACATGGAGAATTGCAGCAGAGGGTGTTGAGCAGGAAGATGGAGGTAGCAGGTGACTCCAACCACAGATCCAGACTCCACAGCTCCAGATACAGAAACACCTGCAGGAAGCGATAGGAGGAGAGAGGAGAGGGGCGAGAGAGCACAAGACTACGGGGGCGAGAGAGCACAAGACTCTATGAAAGGGAAGAAGTCGAGTTAGTAACATGCATTAACATGAAGAGCTTTGTGGGTGAGAAGAAGGATTTTAATTTCTATTCTGGATTTTACAGGAAGCCAATGCAGAGAAGCTAAAACAGGAGAGATGTGATCTCTTTTCCTGGTTCCTGTCAAAACATGCTGCAGCATTCTGGATCAGCTGAAGAGTCTTTATGGATTTTTTCGAGCAGCCTGATAAAAGAATTGCAATAATCCAGCTTAAAGTAACAAATGCATGGACTAGTTTTTCTGCATAGATTTTAGACAGGACATTCCTGAATTCCTGAATGTGATGAAACTTTTTAGGAAACTATGGTAGGCCTGGCCACGATTTCACGACAGGGAGATTATTCCGTTGAGGTTATTGAGAGTTTAACTCAGCAGAGTTTGATTGTGCAAAATCAACACAAACAAAGAAATGTGTTTCCACCCTGTTTCGAACAGAGGACCTTTCGCGTGTTAGGCGAACGTGATAACCACTACACTATGGAAACTGATGAAAAGATTTTATCTGCATGTTCGTGGGGAAATGCACCATTCATATTTTACTGCAGATGTTTAAAATGCTGTTAGACATGTTCATTTTTGACACAGAGATTTTTAAACAGAGAGATGCTTTGTCATGGATTGAGTTACAGCGAATATGTAGTAAACCTAAACATATCTACATATATTTACTGTGGCCTAAATGCTGGAATAGTATCACCTATCGATTGATTTTCCAAAAATAGAGCTTGGGCATTCCTCGGGGAGATTTTTCTACCAGCTTAGGCCTCAAGGAAGTCCCGGCGAACAGCGTTGGACTACTCATGAGGGGAAAGCGGGCCTTGGCTCAGGCTGTGTTCAGCATGGGAGGAGACTCCTGATCCTAAATGGGAATACTGTCCAGCGATGGAAAGAGCACAACTCCTGGACAATTCCACCAAGAGCAAGCACTAGGTGACAGAGGCAAGGAAAAACTTCCTTTTAAGAGGCAGAAACCTCGAGCAGAACCATGGCTCAGGGTGGGCGGTCATCTTCCCGACCTGTTGGGGGTGAGAGAAAGAGAGACAGAGAAAAGAGAGACAGAGACAGAGACAGAAAGAAAGACACACTGTTAGACTTTTTATTGTATATTTGTGGTAACTACACAGTATCATAACTGTACATGTTTTTTACAATATAATACCCTTACAGTAACTTACTGGCAACACGTTCAAGACAACCCAAAAAGTGGTGCTATACCTGTTTGCTGCGAATGTAATAATCTATTCATTTGGATTAGTAATGTCAGACAGGGACAAAGTGCAAACCGCAGTGCACTGCCTCTGTCTGTGGATCCTGGAGGCCGCTTGCTTGATTGATATTCTCACTTATTTGAACAATAATAGAGATCTAATGTTTTATCAAACCGGGTTGGGTAAGTAACCTTTCTGTGAATTGACATGTAAGAACAATACAATGCACATCCAGCTTCTGCATTTCCGCATGAGGCAGCTTCTCGAATTTCTAAGTAACAGGAAAATACCCTGATAAGTATACATGTGCAGCTCAACCTCAAAAAGCCATAAAGCAAAAGCTTGTGGCTTAAAGATTGAGCTCCCGCTCACAAAACTTCAGTTGTTCGCAGTCTCTGTGGCGCAATTCGGTCAGCGCAGTTGGCTGTTAACCGAAAGGATGGTGGTTCAAGTCCACCCAGGGATGTTAGTTGCTTAAATTACCTGGAGTGAGCCAACTCTTGGATTTATCCTTCTGCAGAAGACCATAGAGCAGTGCAAAGATAACCCAAGTGGCCTTACCACTATTAGAAGGTACAGTTCTGCAAACCATGTACATATTAATCTTTACGGTCATTGGTATGCAGATCACTTGATGTAATACAAGCAAATACATAAGGCCCCACCCAACAGTTTTGTGATACATGGCGTGCAACTGTATGTCAATGATCAAGCTTGTTACTGTGACCAAGAAATCACCAGCAAAATGATTGATAAATCATCAGTTCCGAAATTTTCTTGGATGCCAAATATTTGAATTCAAAGTCAGAATCAATTGACATGTAAGAACAATACAATGCACGTCCAGCTTCTACATTTCCGCATGAGTCAGCTTCCCCAATTGACGTGTAAGAACAGAGTAACAGGAAAATAGCCTGATAAACATACATGTTCAGCTCAACCTCAAAAAGCCATAAAGCAAATGTTTGTGGCTTAATGATCGAGCTCCCGGTCATAAAACATCAGACAGGCACAGTCTCTATCTAATCTAATCATAACATCTAATCATGTTTGTTCATGTCCAAAGTGAGATTCACCCCCCGTCCAATCACGTAGCGGGATGACAATGGACCTAGCCAATCATAACGCTGATTAATTGGAAAGATTGGATGACGCACCACGTACATGACGCTAACGTACCCAGCGTGCCTAGTAACGGTTTGCTGTCATCGCACTTAAGCTGACAACGTCATTAAATATATCATTAAATTCAATGGCAAGTAACCATTAAGATGTGTTTTCTGATAATTTTGCTACGTGTTACATTATGTTATATGGCATCATAGCTAACAATCGCCAATGCTAACTGTAGCGGTAGGATAGCTAATATGATCGTTCGTTTCATGTAAGATGCAAAGAAACTGACGTGAACGTTACAATTGATAAATGTAACGTATCAAATATTAATATAAATAGAAAAAGCCATGTAGCTATGGTATTACTATTCTTAGGTAACTACCTGCTCCTGGGTAAATTGCAAGCTGTAGGTTAACTACTGTATTATGGCTTGTTTGGGTCATGTAAACAAACTAACGTTACGATCTACATATAATATTCTTAATATTACTATGAATAGAGAAACAATATGTAACTAACTTGCTATGACATAGCTTACTCTTTGATAATCATCTAGGTAGATTGCTACCCATTTAAAACTAACTTGATTGATTTGATAATGCAGCTGTAGGTGTGCGTTTGTGCTGTAGTGTCACAGTGTATTGTCCAAAGGATGCTCATTGTATATTGTTGTCCATATTCATGTTGCCTTTAGATGAGCAATGAGCCTAAAAGCCAGAAGTCCATGGGGGAAGGAGAGTGGATGGCAAGGTTGAGGGCGTATGCCGGCTCAGAGAGCGAATGGCCCTCATTTATCAACCTAACGTAGAATGTATTTTTGCTGTATGAGGGCAGAAATCCTCTTACAACAAGCTTCACGTGAGATTCATGAAACGTTCGTATCACACCAATCAGAGCGTAAGAATGACCGTACATTGATAAATGCAGCAGCTGGAAATGATCGTAATTAAAATATCACGCCCCAATATATTCTCGGTTTTGAGGCCTCGCCCTACTATTTACTGCCCAGGAGCAGCCAGCTACCAGCAGGCACCCAAGTTTACATCAACAAACAACCTCACCAAGAAAAATGCTGATATCGCCAAGAAAGCACGCATACTTTGAAAACAAAACAAGATCCAGGCAACATGGGCAAGAAATTGTAAAACATCAAACTTCATGGGTCGACGCCTGAGGCAGCAAAAGTGATTCTCATCAGGGACATCACCAAATCTTCTCAAGTCTCCACGATATTTGCTTTAATTTGCGAGTTTCAGTGTTATACCATGGAGCTAACCGTCTTGGTTTTATTATCTTCTTTTTTAGAGGGGCAACAGAGTCGAGTGTCGATCGCAGCGAGCCTGCTGCACTATCAACAAAATGATCGATTTGGGAGGGACTGAAATAAGCATAGGAGTCCTCCGTTACTTTGTGACTTGGTAATGAATTAAATGCTGATGGAATCACATCCTTAAATTTAACTACAGCACAGATAGAGATCTTGTATAGAAAGTTTTACCTAATGGCATGTGGTTCAGCAGTATGAACTCAAAAGTTATCAAACAGTGGTCAGATAGAAAGGGATTCTTCTTCACTATTAAATGTTCAATTTCAACACCATATACCAGAACAAGATCGAGGGTGTGGTTAAAACGGTGAGTCGGTTTATGAACACTTTGAGAGAAGCCAATAGAATCTAATAGAGAGATAAACGCAGTACTAAGGCTATCATTCTCATCGTCCACATGAATATTAAAATTCCCTACAATAATAACTTTGTCCGTTTTAAGGACTAAATTTGACAAAAGCTCTGCAAATTCAGATAAGAATTCAGAGTATGGACCAGGTGCTCGGTACACTATAACAAATAGAACTGGTTGCAGTGATTTCCAACTTGGGTGTGAAAGACTAAGAACAAGACTTTCAAATGAGTTATAATTTAGTTTAGGTTTAGAGCTGATTAGTAGACTAGAATCGAAGATGGCTGCAACTCCACCTCCTCGGCCTGTGCCTCGAGGAATGTGAGTATTAATATGACTGGGGGGGTGGATTCATTTAGACTAACATATTCTCCATCACCCAGCCAGGTTTCAGTAAGACAAAATAAATCAATATTAGAATCTGATATTAATTCATTTACTAATACACCTTTCGAAGAGAGAGATCTGATGTTTAAGAGTCCACATTTAATTCTCCTATTCTTTTGCACTATTGCACTTGTGGTTTTAATTGTTATGAGGTTTTCATGCACAGCTCCTCTTCTGTTTACCTTTGATTTAAATAACTTCAATGGTCGGGGGGCAGACACCGTCACCATGGGGATTTTACTAGGTAACTCCTGGAATGGAGGAGCAGAGAAGACTGCGACTCTGCCTCCTGGTCTGGTATTTACATTTATCCTAAGCTAAGGTGACCAGATGTCTCAGACTAAATCTGGGGACATTTTCAGCTCAGAAGCGTAAATACCTCCAAAACACGTCATGTTTTTAATTTTTGTAAAACTTTAAACAGGGACACTAGACCCAGAGCTGAGAATCGGATACAATATAAACTATTGAGGGAAGATTTCCTTTGACATTGATGCAGTATGAAACGAGATCGCTGCAGTCGGCAGCAGAGAAACAAGCTATAATGGAAGTTAATGGGATAATTGTCCAGCTTGTATTTACGTTCATAAAGTGCTCGTTTTGCTGCTGACAGACTCAGATTAATATTCTAAGTGTCTGATAACATTATGGAAAGGATTTCTAAGGAGGTCGACCTTTCTGTTAAAGATTAAGATCCTTTTTAAAACATAAAAGTCCGCGAAATTGCGTTTGCTAAATCCACCAGACTCCATGTAAATAATCAGTGATTTTAGCGTGTATAGAGCAGCATATCTCCACCAGACTCCATGTAAATAATCACTACTTTTAGCGTGTATAGAGCAGCATATCTCCACCAGACTCCATGTAAATAATCACTACTTTTAGCGTGTATAGAGCAGCATATCTCCACCAGACTCCATGTAAATAATCACTACTTTTAGCGTGTATAGAGCAGCATATCTCCACCAGACTCCATGTAAATAATAAGTGATTTTAGCATCGTAAAATACAGCTTTCTAAAACATCTGAGCTCTGAGCAGCACTGCTCGATCGGCTCCGTTTGGTCAGAGTTTTCTTTCTTTCATTCCAATTTTGGGTCTGTCAGTCACAGTGAAAACTGGGGACATTTCCGGGGACAGATCCAGCCGGGGACAGGTCACCAAAACCGGGGACTGTCCCCGGAAACCGGGGACGTCTGGTCACCCTATCCTAAGCCAGCAGTTTCAAATAAGACTCAATGTAAGCCCCCCTCTAGCCCGGGATGCACTTAACTATGGCTGCCGGCTTCGTTAACTTCACGTTTCTCAAAATGGAGCTACCGATAATCAGAGTTGGTTTTTCAGCAGGTGTGTCGCTGAGTGGGGAAAATCTGTTAGAAATGCCAACAGGCTGGTGGTGGTCCGTGGTCTTTGATAGCTTATGACTATTTTTGCCACAAACACTCACCCAGCCACTATGTCCTGGCTGCTCAAGAGCTGCCGGGGGACGGCTACCAGAGGCTAACTCAGGCTCAGGCCGGCCCGCCGACCGACTACCGTGGGGGGGGTTAGCTACAGTAACTAACGACTGATCTATCATGGTGTAGATCCGGACTTCTAACTCACTATGCCTCGCCTCCATGTCTATAAACAAACTACACTTGTTACACATACCATTACCGCTAAATGATGCAGAGGAGTAACTAAACATCTGACACATTGAGCAAGAGAAAGTAGGAGAGGGAGAGAAAGACGACATGGCTAACTGCTAAGCTAAAGTCGCTAGCAGCGAAGCTAAAGTACGGTAGCGTTAGCTACCAAGCGTTCGAAAACAACTGTTATTTAACGAAAGTCGCTGAGGAATGAAAAAGATCTGTGAGCGCTTAGGCAGAACTACTAAAAGAATAAGTATTTAGCGGACAGTTAGCCGCTGTAATAGTAAATCTAACAAATTGAACTGGTATTTAGTGAGCAGCAACACGCTATCAACACGCTACCAACACACAAGGACCAGAAAACGGAAATAAGTCAGGTTTGCTTACCGTAGTAGTCCGTGCAGCTATTCTCACCCCTATACCACCTTTGCTAGACAATATATTTGGTGTCTTAAATGTTGGATTTTTCCTTTTTTATTAAATTAAGGCATTAAGATCAACTTCCTAAAGATGATTTTTTTAATTCCTCTTTTTAGTGAACTTCAGCATGGGTTCCTAAACGTATGCATACCACTGTATGCAAGTATACCTGCATGCATTTCAAAAAGTATGTACTTAAAAAAAAGTCACAGAGCCGTATTGACACAAAAAAAAGAATTTTACAGCAGAAAGCACAATTTTAAGGACACACACTAGACCTACAATGTAATTGTAATTGCACTGCTGAAAATAGTAAGAACCTTCTTCATCACAAACCTGATGGTGCAGTACTTGATCCACATGGATCCACTTGCTGTCCCTCTGGCTGTTCCTCTCTCTGTCCCTGTTACGCCCCAGTCTAGGGGTGCCTAGGACGCAACACAAATCGGAATAACTTGCCCCATCTTCCCCGTCCCCCAAGCAGCCACAAAACATAAGTGTTGGTCCCAATATATTTATTGGACACAATTATATATATTTCACATAAATGTTATATAAACAAAGATATAACGTAACTAAACTATAGGGTGGCCTACTATCCAAACAACAAACAAAACAACCCTGTCTTGAAAGTAAAAAGGTAACCTAACAAACCATAAAGGCCAAAAGAATAACAATAACTTACCTTCCTAACTAAGGAAAACAGGAGAAAACTAAACACATTTAAAGGTCCACCCATACAATTAGAAACTGAACTATACACAAACAAAAGACACCATGTGGCAAGTTGGGAGGCGAGGAGACATTGGGAGCCTGCTGGCTTCCCTCTGTCTCCCTCGTGACGTCGCCATGTTCAGATACAAAATCAGTATCAGACTACTGCAAATCTACCAAGACCTGGCCGTCCCTCTAAACTTTCAGCTCAGACAAGGAGAAGACTGATCAGAGATGCAGCCAAGAGGCCCATGATCACTCTGGATGAACTGCAGAGAACTACAGCTGAGGTGGGAGAGTCTGTCCATAGGACAACAATCAGTCGTACACTGCACAAATCTGGCCTTTATGGAAGAGTGGCAAGAAGAAAGCCATTTCTCAAAGATATCCATAAAAAGTCTTGTCTAAAGTTTGCCACAAGCCACCTGGGAGACACACCAAACATGTGGAAGAAGGTGCTCTGGTCAGATGAAACAAAAATCGAACTTTTTGGCCACAGTGCAAAACGATATGTTTGGCGTAAAAGCAACACAGCTCATCACCCTCAACACACCATCCCCACTGTCACACATGGTGGTGGCAGCATCATGGTTTGGGCCTGCTTTTCTTCAGCAGGGACAGGGAAGATGGTTAAAATTGAGGGGAAGATGGATGCAGCCAAATACAGGACCATTCTGGATGAAAACCTGTTGGAGTCTGCAAAAGACCTGAAACTGGGACGGAGATTTATCTTCCAACAAGACAATGATCCCAAACATACAGCAAAATCTACAAAGGAATGGTTCACAAATAAACATATCCAGGTGTTAGAATGGCCAAGTCAAAGTCCAGACCTGAATCCAATCGAGAATCTGTATACTGCTGTTCACACAAACGCTCTCCATCCAACCTCACTGAGCTCGAGCTGTTATGCAAGGAAGAATGGGCAAGAATTTCAGTCTCTTGATGTGCAAAACTGAAAGAGACATACCCCAAGCGACTTGCAGCTGTAATCGCAGCAAAAGGTGGCTCTACAAAGTATTAACGCAAGGGGGCCCAATAATTTTGCACGCACCACTTTTCAGTTTTTTATTTGCTAAAAAAGTTTAAAATATTCAATAGATTTTGTTCCACTTCACACTTGTGTCCCACTTGTTGGTGTTTTCTTCACAAAAAAATATTTTTTTATATCTTTATGTTTGAAGCTTGAAATGTGTCAAAAGGGTGAAAACTTCAAGGGGGCCGAATACTTTCGCAAGGCACTTTACCTCTCTGTGTGTTACGACTGCTGTCATATTTGTTTCTGTGATTTGCTGTGTGTGGGCATGAGTCCTGTGTTCATATTGTTTTAACATGCATAATGAGCTGTGCGATAGTGGGGAGATAACTGGTGGAAGCAGATATGCCCAACCCATGATTGGCTGTAGCTGGGGATCACCAGATACTTAAAGAGCCAAGACTGCGGCAACTGGTGGGCATTCCTCGTTAGTATAATGACAGTATCTCCGCCTGTCACGTTGAAAATCAGGGTTCGATTCCTACCAGCTGCTAACCAATGCTACAAGGCCTTGAGGAAGTCCTGGAAAACGCGTTGGACTACTCATGAGGGGAAAGTGGCCCTTGGCTCAGGCTGTGTTCAGCATGGGAGAAGACTTCTTGATCCTACATGGGAATATTGTCAAGCGATGGAAAGAGCACAACTCCTGGACAATTCCCTCCAAGAGCAAGCACTAGGTGACAGAGGCAAGGAAAAACTTCATTTCAAGAGGCAGAAACCTCAAGCAATAGTTTTCTAATCAGCAATAAATATAACAATTTCTGATCAACCCATAGCAATTGCATGCTTACAATAACATACTGGTTAAAGCCCCACCCATTTCAAGACAACCCAACCCACTTCCGGGTTAAGTCCTGTCCACTTCCGGGTTTGGCCCCGCCCAGTCCAAGTACAGATACAGATAATTCATATGGTTAACAGATACAGATAATGTTGTACTCGCTCATTCTTATCAGACACTTCTTGAGTTAATCTTTCACTTTTGTGCCTGTACATATGTAACTACAGCTCTGATTTAATAAAGGACTAATGTCGGAGATCGTACACCA
>CM049385.1:27525013-27720901 GCA_026937815.1 Etheostoma perlongum
ATGTTTCAGTGTCTAATAAAGGTGGAGATCTCACATGTTTCAGTGTCTAATAAAGGTGGAGATCTCACATGTTTCAGTGTCTAATAAAGGTGGAGATCTCACATGTTCCAGTGTCTAATAAAGGTGGAGATCTCACATGTTTCAGTGTCTAATAAAGGTGGAGATCTCACATGTTTCAGTGTCTAATAAAGGTGGAGATCTCACATGTTTCAGTGTCTAATAAAGGTGGAGATCTCACATGTTTCAGTGTCTAATAAAGGAGCAAGATCTCAAAGCTGAAACGGTTTTAAGAGATATTTAGTTGAAGCTGGATGTTGAAGCTGACACAGAATAGGTCATATTTAGAACATTATTTCATATTTGTTTGAAAAGAGCTATTATTTTGTTACAAGTTGTTACTTATTTGAAAATCAACAGTAGAGTTTGTCGTGGAAGTTTCTGTCCATCGAGAGGAATTTGTTGGACATGAGACTTTGTTGAAACAGAATAAAGACAAACTGATTCAAGGTTTGGTCTTCGGTGGAGTTTTAATATTTTTCTGCAGAGAACAATCAAGCGATAAAGGGTTTTCACAATGTACACATCAGCTACAGATTGACAAACGTCTTGCCACCTTCTAACTACAGTTTCCTGCCTTATGCCCTGTTAGAAAAACTAATCTAATCTTAGAACAATCTTACTAGGCAAACAAGTTGGAGCTGTTACGTCTTTCTTGTCCTTTTGTGTGTCAAGTTTCTTTACCGGTTATTCAATCTTAGCTTCTTGTATGTTTCTCTAGATAGGTCCATGGCCCTGACCAGGGACCTGGGACCTGGGACCGGGTAGCATAAACATTTGTCCAGAGACAACTGTTTTGTGGCATTTGTCCTTAAGGAAAAAATGCAAAGACAAACAGTTGTCTTCTCCTTCAGGGAGGACACACAGAGAGAGATTCAAAAGTCATACACCCTGCAAAGCATTTTGAATAATTATATGTATAATCAACACATGAATATTATAGAACTACATGTGAAATCATGCTTAAATCTAATTTTCCCATTACAAGTTGTTTGCAGAATATGACATTTGACTCCCTGTATTAACACCTTGTTTTGAAGAGTAACTTTCTTGTAGTTGAATAACACTAAAGCTGAGTTGAAATAAATCCCTAAAACTGAAAATCCAACATTTTTTATTTTGCTGTGTATATTTCTGGAATTATCAGCCAAAACCTAAAAGTGTGTGTATTTCTCTTCAGAAGGCTGTGAATACCAGAAAACTATGGAGGGCTGCTGTTGTGTGTGTGATCATCTTGCCGATATTATATTTTATGACATTCCATAACTGTTCCGGAAAGAAAAGACAAGAGGTTCCTACTACACAAACAAGGTAAAGCCCACTCTCTCTCTCTGTTTGTGTGTGTGTGTGTGTGTGTGTGCGCTGTAGTTTCCCTAATTTGTAGAAAACAGCAACTGTGTTGACAGCAAGTGTACAGTGATGCTCATGAGAATAGGAACCCAAGCTTAAGCTGACTAAAAGGAGGAATAAAAAAAGTCTTGATTAAATAAAATAAAATCATCATATACTCTTAACCATACCTAGACATTGTGTTGGAGCTCAAATCCTGCTCCGGTCTCAGGGTCCAGATAAATACACTCAGAAACTAAGATGTTGATGTATGATCATTTATTCAATGGAATATTCCAGAGACAAGTGATGAAACTCAGCATGCACCAGTCACACAGTTGTCTGACCTTCCTCTCTAAGTCTCACCCTCTTCATTTACTTCATTAAACCTTGTGCCTGTTCTCCTTGTCTCCAAAGATAAGATGTGGCCTTCACTCCCATCCTGCAACTGTCTCTCCCTAGGACATCCTGACCTGCTTTAGCAACAATATACACTAAGAATTCAGTTAGTTGCACAAGTAGTGTCCACTTCTTATATGTCAATAATAAAGCATTGGAGCATTATAGGCATACATAATTATTCACGGTAAATATGTATTCATACTTCAATATATGGTTTAAACAAATATATTTCCAACAATTGGCATGGTGTTATTTCAGTTAGATTAATAGTTGGTTTGATTTGCATGAGAGAGTAACGCTAGAAAAACTACAACACCACACCGGACTAGCGAGCGGGCCAATGAGTAGTAACGTTACGTTCTGAGTGGATGGCGAGCATGAGACGCTGAAATGGACGCCGATAAGATTCTGGATTTAAAGTTTCCTTTTTAAAAGTTGCCAAATGTTCTACTGACGAGACCAAAGGGATCTGTGGGTTTGGTCGTTGTGAACTAAGCTATTATCAGCACGTCCAGTCTGGAAATCCACCTGAGGCCCCCCACCCTGTCAGTCCGAAATACCACTTGATGGCCAAGCACACCATTGATGCTGATCCCCCCACCCCACCCAAAGTATAATTTCGCCCTTATATTGATGAACAGTGTTACATTGTGTGAGAAATTATTTGCTTTTATATATATATATATATATATATATATATATATATATATATATATATATATATATATATTACAATCCGAAAATGCTTCTCACCTTCATTCACCTTAACATGTCGTGGAGCTGCCCTGATCTTATGTAAAGTCCTACTGCAGTGAAACTTAGAGGGATAGACACTTTCAAAGGTACTTATTGATCTTTCTTTCCACTCCTTACACGCATGTCATTGGGACTTCATACACAGTCAGCAGCCACACGGCTCTTGGCAACAGTCCGTGTCGATAGAGCCTACTCTTACCACTGTGGTTTAGGTTTCAAACCACATAGGCCGAGTCTGTGTAAATGTTGAATTTTTTGGTTTTTGCATAGTTCAATGCTTCAACACAGAAGCTACTTCTGCTCGCTGTGCTGATTGCTGTCCCTGCAGCTGTCCTTGTCTGACTGTCTTCCAACCTTGCTGTGTTTTCTCTATTGTCTGCCAGTTTGTTATTGTCATCCCTATAGCAACACTGGAAAATGCTCCAGTGGTTCTGCTTTCAAACCTGCTCTGACCTTATCTGCTCTGTTTACCCGTTCTTGGCAACAATGTGGTTCTCCTGTCAACATATTGTCTGCCATGTTAACCCCTTCATGTGTAAACAACAAATTGGGCGCTGAGAGCGCTTTTGAGATTCGTCTTTGTCTTAGTGACGTCATGGTGAACACCGCTGAATTCACATAGGATATCACACTGTGTGTCGTTAGAATGTGCAGTGGGTGGCCCATAACTAAGTGTGCCGTTTTCTCCACTACTGTGGCCAGGCCTGCAGCATGAGTTGAACATGGTGGATGTCTTTTTTCTGCTGAGCCAATTAAAACGTTGCAATAAGTCAACACATGCCTTTCTTCCCCTTTTTTCTGAAACAGAACACCATTCACCACCCCTTCTGTTTCAGAAACATCAAGATGGAAAGGGAGGGAGTAATCAGGGACTGCAAGAACAGTAGCCTGTGACAAAGCTTTCACCATGTCTCTCAGTTCTGCCTGAGTAATTTGGAATGTAGTTTCTGCTGTACCCTGTCAAACCTGAAATGCCTGCTGCTGAGAGTGTACGTCCTAAGAAATCAACGGTACGCCTGCAGACTTGTAATTTTTCTTTACTGACCTTAGAGCCTTTTTCTGCTATGCGTCGCAGTAAATGTAAATGTGCTGTATTTATATATGTGCTGTATTTATATAGCGCTTTTCTAGTCTTAACGACTACTTACATTCACCATTCACACACATTCATACTCTGTGGCCGAGGCTGCCGTACAAGGTGCCACCTGCTCATCAGATACACACTCACACACATTCACACTCTGATGCGCAGCATCTGAGTCGGCATCTGGTGCTCAGTAGAGCACCAGATGCAGTAAGGCATGCTTCAACCGTAGGTGCAGCCACAAAGAGATCATCCACATACTGGATCCAAGCTTTAAACTTCCCAGGGAGCAGGGGCGGATTTAGTCATTTTGAGGCCTAAGGCAAACACAGGCATGGGGCCCTCCACAACCCGTGTTCTCCCCCTTTTCAGTCCTTATTTATCTGAGAAAGACGTGCTCTCTGTCTGACAGCTGTTTTGGCCAGAGTGCTGGATCATCTTCAATCATAACACATTGATTAGGGTGACTGCTACTCACGGGGTCTAGCTGCTGAGTATTATGTGTGTCACCATCTTCGTCATTGCCATAGTCATCATCATGGACAGTGAAAGCAGCAGTTCCGTAACCATCTCCATTCGAAGGATCCTGTAAGGTTGCCTTGTATGTAGCCCCCGCATCGCTAGAGCAACCTGGGCTGACACTACTCTTCATCAGTGTTAGCATAGGGTGACCACGTCCCCGGTTTCCGGGGACAGTCCCCGATTTTGGTTTCCCCGGCTGGATCTGTCCCCGGAAATGTCCCCGGTTTTCACTGTGACTGACAGACCCAAAATTGGAACGAAAGAAAGAAAACTCTGACCAAACGGAGCCGATTGAGCAGCGCTGCTCAGAAGTCAGAGATGTTTTAGAAAGCCGTATTTTACCATGCTAAAATCACTGATTATTTACATGGAGTCTGGTGGAGATATGCTGCTCTATACACTCTAAAAGTAGTGATTATTTACATGGAGTCTGGTGGAGATATGCTGCTCTATACACGCTAAAAGTAGTGATTATTTACATGGAGTCTGGTGGAGATATGCTGCTCTATACATGCTAAAAGTAGTGATTATTTACATGGAGTCTGGTGGAGATATGCTGCTCTATACACGCTAAAAGTAGTGATTATTTACATGGAGTCTGGTGGGTTTAGCGAACACAATTTCTCGGACTTTAATGTTTTAAAAAATGATCTTAATCTTTAACAGAAAGGTCAGCCTCCTTAGAAATCCTTTTCATAATGTTATCAGACACTTAGAATATTAATCTGAGTCTGTCAGCAGCAAAACGAGCACTTTATGAACGTAAATACAAGCTGAACAATTCTCCCATTAACTTCCATTGTAGCTTGTTTCTCTGCTGCCGACTGCAGCGATCTCGTTTCATACTGCATCAATGTCAAAGGAAAATACTTCCTCAATAGTTTATATTGTATCTGATACTCAGCTCTAGGTCTAGTGTCCCCGTTTTAAGTTTTACAAAAATTAAAAACATGACGTGTTTTGGAGGTATAAACGCTTCTGAGCTGAAAATGTCCCCGGATTTTGTCTGAGAAATCTGGTCCCCTTACGTTAGCATCGCTAGAGCAACCTGGGCTGACACTACTCTTCATCAGTGTTAGCATTGCTAGCGCAACCTGGGCACCGGTGTTAGCATTTAGCGCTTGCTGCTCTTTAGTAACGTTAATGTTAGTGTTGTCAGTAGCCGTCGTGAAAAAGGTTGTTACCTTTGGAAGTTTTGCTAAAAACGTTCTGCTTTCTTCCCGCTTTTTCCTTTTTTCAGAACCACTTCGGTAGCTTTGCTTCATTTTTTAGCCGTCTGTAGCCTCCAGCTTCCAGCATGCTAAGCCGTTTGTTTACAAACACACACGCAGGTGTGCAGTAGGATAATGGAATAGTCCAATGTAGTGGGGACTGGGGGGGGGGGTTCTCATCATGAATTAAACAATCGGATAGCACTTTAGCGTATCAATGTTTAGAGATATAATTAATTGGTGAAAAGTAAGACAACAAATCGTAAACATAAGTTTATGAGGTGTTTTAGGGGGCCCTTGGTAGCCTGGGGCCCAAGGCAATTGCCTATCTTTGCCTAATGGTAAGTCCGCCTCTGCCAGGGAGCCCTGGTTTTTTGATCCTCCTCAGCCATTCCTCCAACTGCTTTTCCATACTGGCTATGTTGTTCCTGTCCAAAAGTGAGTCATCAAACCACTTTCCGAGACATTTGATTGGATTCTCCTCTATCGATGGAATCACTTCCACTGGCATATGCAGCTTGAACCTGTTGGTCAACTTCCGTTTCTGATCACCATACTCCTTGATTTCTTTGGCTTGAACTTCATTCTGGCCCACGTTGCCATGTGGTCCAGAGCAGTTAGCACCCGCCTTGCCTCCACATAAGTTGTGGTCATCATGGTGAGGTCGTTCATGTAACCTCTGATTGCGCGTTGTCGAATGCCTAACTCCATTCTTGGCCCCTGGGCTTCCTTCTCCCCAGCTGTTATTAGGAGGCTCATTCCCATGACGAAGAGAATGGGGGAGATTGTGCAGCCAGTTACGATACCCATTTTCCAGGCTTTGCCACTGAGCTGTAAAATGTGCCATCTTGAATCACAGCTGGATTCCACCAAAGTAACTGGTGATCATTCCCTTGATGTGCTGAGGGATGTGGTAGTGGTGTAATGCTGCATGGATGAGAACATGAGGGATTGATCCATAGGCATTGGCCAAATCCAGCCAGACAACAGTCAGGTTGCCTTTGCTGGATTTAGCCTCAAGGATCATCTGACTGAGAACTCCGGTGTGTTCCAGGCATCCAGAGAAGCCTGGAATTCCACCTTTCTGGATATTAGTGTTGATGTATCCATTCTCTGTCATGTACGAGGTCGTCCTCTTGGCCAGTACCGAAAAGAAGATTTTTATATATATACAGTATATATATATATATATATATATATATATATATATATATATATATATATAAATAGAACACTACAGTAGGCTATGCAAATGTTGAAGCCTGTCCCCATTATGTCCCCAAAGGAAAACCTTGTCAACATCTGTTTTATCTAAAATGGTACATGTTACAGTCTAGTGGACTGAAAAAGCAATTGATTTAATAATGTCAGTACTAAAAAGTTAAATTCTCATGTGCAATTCATCTAATGAAAGCTCAGTTCTTGGCGCCTTTTGCAATACTTTGCTGTATGGATTTTTTCCCCCCCACCCCAAGTTACCAGTACTATTTTGGCCAGGTCTGCCATGGCAAGACATGTCGCCCCATTTGAAACATCTTACAAAAAGAGATAACGGTGCACACTCTGACGTTAAGCCCAAAACTCAGTTTTCACTGTCTGTCATCTTCACCCTAGCCGACCCTGACCTAAAAAGCTTGTGTGATGACAAAAGGCCAAAATGCATAGAAAAAGCCACGCTTAAAAAACAAAAAACAAAAAAATAACACCTGTGTATATGTGGACTAAGCCTAAGATAGAGTAATTCTGTGCATTGCCCTAAAGCATTGTTGAACATTGTGCACACAAGTGATAACACGACAAAGAAGAAAACAGAATTGTCATCCTTCCAAACTTTCATATTACCCCCCCACACTTCCAGGTTGGCCGATGACTTGCCCCAGAGGCCTCTTCCCCCACCTGGTCCATGCACCTGTGCTGACGGCGCGGAGATGCTCAAAGATTACATCCCCAAGGATCAGTACGAGGAGCTGGCCAAACGGCGAGCTAAGGAGCTCCAACAACACAAAGCCAGGTAGTGGATGGATGGATAACTACATGAATGCATGTATTAATATCATTATTTAAATATTTCATTATTTATTAAGGATTGTACAGTACCCCCAATCATTACTGAGAGACCATATCCTGATAAAAATGTGCTTATTGTGACCAGATTAGCTTGATGTTGTTACTAAGATGTTCTGTCACCTTGAGAATTTTCCCTCGTTAATACTCAGGTTTTGCCCATGAATACCCTAGAACAGGAAGGAATGTCCTGTTTTACCCATTATTCTTGTTTTTTATACAAAAGTTTAACTTTTGTAAGAGAAACATATTAGCCCAGTATTCCATTGTTGTTACCAAGATATTGTCCCCTCAGTAGCTGGTTCTGGTTGAGCTGCATTGTAAAGTGCTACTTTTGCTTTAAGCTTTTTAGTTTGCTCCCACAAATGTAAAATTTGGCTTTGTTTGTTCTTCCATATTAAATGGGTACAGCCACAATTTTTACATATTTGATTTTTTTTTACATATTTGATCAGAAGTGTTGGATCGCAGACTAGCACATCACCAATTTTAACTTATGTTTTATGACCTTACCTCCTCTTCACCCCCACCCCCACAGGACTACATCTGTATTATCCAGACTGCTGATTGCTTTGCCAAACTCTCCTCTGCAGTATCCTATCCAAGGTTTTACAGTGCGACCTTTAATCACCACTCCCATACCAGGTATTGTTTTACCAGTGTTAAAATGTTGGGTTGGTTTAATTGGGTCATGGATAAACACAGGGAAAATGAATGCATGCAGGGAGCTACTGTAAGACTTTAGGGGATTTAGTCAAGCCCTAAATGAAACATGGTTGGAATATCTGAAAAAATTAACTGTCATAGTTTATCTTAAAACCCAATCAAACTCCAAAAAGCATGGGAGCATGGGTGTAAGCCAATACAAAAATATGGTAACTGAGAATAGTGATAACCACCAAACATTACCACAGCATATTAGTTAACTTAGCAATATGAAAAGGTCATTCCATCAGGAACACGTTTTTCAGGCCAGAGTTCCCATAGATTCATAGCAGTTTAAAGGAGGAGGTTCCACAGATGTGTCCTTCTGTTAAAGTATGAACGCATGAGGTGGTTTTGATTTCAGGTTTAGCACTGCATGCAGAACAAAGAAGCAGCTACAAGGTTGGTGTGATCCCATAGATGTTAGAAATCGTCTGGTCAGTCTCACGCAGATCTGGTGTAATGGTACAGTGTTTGGATGGTTAATACAAGATGGCTGCTGAATGTATAAGATTTCAAGATTCATTATGTATTAGATATACTTAATATACTTTAACACATTTGAAAATGAAACATACAGAAAGTAGTATTGCATAATAAAAAGGGCAACACTGTGTCATTTAAATAACTTTAAATAAAATCTGTTTTTATGGAATTAATTTCTTGGCTTGGTGCTGACATTACTATGGCATAACATCATTTAACATCATTGCACAGCAGCCATCTTGCTGTTAACATTGGAAATTGGGGCAGAAATTTCACTGCAACTATGGGGTACAGGTCCTGAAACCGCTTCAATAGTTGCTTTTGTATTTGATTTTGAAAGCTTTTATTTTGAATTTGACTTTTCAATTTTTCATTTTATGCCAAAATGTCAAAGGATTATTCTCTCCATATTTGTGTTCTTGTCACAATGTCAGGAAAACGTTTGACTGTGAATGAGTACCAGTACCAGTACCGAGTACCAGTACCAGTACCATTGGCTTTCAAAGCTGTCTTGAGCGAGGCGCCCTGGGGCTGAGGTCTGTGGTGTAGCTGCCCACCTGGTTCTTGCGGCCTGTGCTAGCTGCACGCAGACAGCACAGCGCTATCCTTGCTTTCTCGGATTCTCTGATTGTGTTGTGGTGGCGGTGTGGGACTGGCTTTCTTCCATCTTGGGAAAAAAATAAATTGAACAAAAATGTAATGATATATTACAAAAAATGATACTAATAGCCTGGTGCCCAAAACAGTGATAACTTCTATGCCTAAAAAGTGAACCCAATGTAGAAGTCCCTTAAACCTGCATTCTATCAAATTTCCAGCAGGGGGTGACTCCACTGATTGCAAAAAGAAGCCTGTATCCCCTTTATGGGCGTGGCTAAAAAAAAACTTGTCAATCAGGACAGAGGCTCAGCAATGCTACCCCTGGCCCTCTGACCTTGTTTTTGGCTGTTAGGATTAGGGTTATGCTCTCTCTCTACATTTTCCCTGAAATGAATGTACACAATAGTAGATTTACTCTGGTGTGTCTACTCTAGGTGTCCTTGAATGTGTCCAAAGGGGTCCTGACTACAAAGATTCTAGCTGAAGATGTGAAGGTCCAAGGTAAGATTACAATATGAGAACTAACTTTGTATAGGTTATAGTTAGAGTTTTAAATAGATTTGACTAAGTCTGTTTTGTTCTCATTGGCTCTAACCAGTGTGCATTTTGTCCATAACAAATCCCCGTCTATCAATCCCTGCCTTATTGCACGATCCAAATTGTCTTTGAATCTTGCCATTTTCAGCGTGTAGCTTGCTAGCTCCAAGTTTGTTGTTGTTTCCCAAAGCAAACAGAGTCAGACAACAGCTGGAACAGCTGCTGCGTTTATCCTGGAAATGAACTTCCGTCGACCCAGACTCAGAACACCTGACCAACCAATTATTGCTTCCTATTTATCCCCTGAGCTCAAACTGGCTCTTAACATAAACTGCAGCCATCAAGTGACAAATCTCTATTGCGAGGCAAATGGAATCTATGTAAAAGGTATATGGATATAAAGAAATATTTTTTTCTCAAACATCACTGCTACAGAGGCCAAACTTTTGGTGATGCTGGACCTGCAGAAGGTGCCTGCCTCTCACTGTCACAACCCTGAAATTTCACTCGACGCAGATATGCCGCACACTGGCTATGTCGTAGTTTTGTTTCTGTCAGCCACCACGTACATGGGAGCGTCTCAGAAGCAGATTGTTTTGCCTGCCCAACTTACAGATTCCATTGTTTTGGTAATATTTCCTGGATATTTGTGCTTTTACAATAAAAGTAAGTAGTCCACATAGTTAAATAGTGTCTTCCATTTAGTGGACAACACATATCAAAGATTTGTGGAAAAAGGTGTTTAATTAGAATATTGACTGGATGTTAACCCTCCCACATTTTTCCACTATATAAACAAAATACATATCAACTAATCAATATATCACAGTAATTCTTGTTAAAAAACATGACAGGTGGCGGTGGGACCAGACTGGTAATGGAGTCTAGCAGCCTGGTGATCCTCAACAAAGCGCTGGCTAAGGTGTCCTATACCAGCACTGTGTACCACATACACACTGGAGACCTCGGTATGCATCTAAGAAATCAGAACTGAGCTAGAAATAGAATTTTTATGTGAAAAAAACTATTATTGCAGAAATGAAATGTACAAAATGACGCAAGTCTTGATAGGGTTAATGCAATCAAAAACAAGTAGTGCAGTTTTCATTGTGTTGCAGAGGTATGCATTTGAGCTCACATGGTTTCCTAAATGTCATAAATAACTAAGGTGCTTCATGGCTGTCCTTTTCTGTACGCAGCATCCTTCCAGTTTGAAAACCACGAGGCTGTGTTTCCCATCACCATCAAACAGCCTCAGGTGCCGGTGCTGCACGACATGGGGACAGGTAGGAGTGTGCTCATCATGGAGTCTGTAGGATAAAATGTTAACATTTAATAATTATCAGTGGCAGGAAAGTGCTGAGTCAAGGCTCTGTGGCTTAAACCAGTGAAGCATTAATCAGCTTGATGTCCCTGTGATTAATTCCAGCCCAGTCTCATGGCAGTTCGTAATGGTGACGTAATTTAATCTATAGATCCGTGTTTTTTTGTGGTGGTGAGCACAAATTTTAAACTAATGCATTATGGGCAGCATCTTTCGTGAACAGCACGATTATGGTAGCAAGTAGTATTGAAAAGCCGAAAATCTGCGTGAGGAGGTTGGTTGGGAGGGGGGCTGTGGATGGGTCAAACAACACAGGACTTTTACCCCGGAGACTGGGGATCATGTCCTGTGTGTCCAGTTCCTAACTAGTTAACATTAACATAGGCACAGGCTAATTACTGCTAACTAACATGCTAGTTAACATTAACATAGACACAGGATAATTACTGCTAACTAACATTCTAGTTAACATTAACAAATAGAGTCTTGAAACGCTTCAGATGTAAAGTTATTTGCTGTCAAAATGAATGAGAGTCAATGGGATGCTAACGGCGGGTGATGGCTTTGTAGCATTAAAATGGCGCCATAGGAGCTACGCTTAGAGAGAAGAGGCTTACCCCCTTGCTCGCTTCAGAAGGGTTAAAAATCCTCTCCAGCACCACCCTCGTTTCAAAAATCCTCACATTTGGTTTTAAAAAGTTGGCGACGGCCAAATTGCATAACTCAAGGCTTCAAACCGGCAGTCCACCGTGCTACTTCCACTATTTTTACAGTCTGTGGTAAACAGAAAAGCTTTGGACTTTTTTATAGTGTATATGCACCTGGAAATTTGATTTATTTTTTAAATAATCATCAAACAACACTGATCTTTATTATATCTGGTATTCACTGATGAATCTATACCAACACATGTTAAAAAGAGGGCAGCTAGCACGTTCATGTACTCTCATCATATTATCTTTTCTTAAATGAAGTCTACTTCTGTCTGTCAGATATCAGCTCTCACGTCTCCATCGCCACAAAGACATTTCTGCGCTACCCACAACTCAAGGTGATGTTGAGTAGCCTCCGGCGTTTCTATAGCAACATAGAAGTCATCATTGCAGATGACAGCTTTGAACCAGAGAATATTACTGGAGAACACATCCGGCAGTACTTCATGCCTCCAGCACAGGTGCACACACACACACACACACACACACACACACACACACACACACACATTGTAATATTAAAAACCAAATTTCATTAACCTATATATCACAGTAATGTCTACTTGCTTAACACTTCTACCATATTTGGTATATATGATGATCATATTATTATGTCATAAACAATGTTGGCCTATTCATAGTATCTGTTAATGCTCTACATTGCATTGTAATTGTCACCTGAAATTAATATTAAAGATTTTTTTAGATGAACCTTGTTTTTTTCCCTCAGGGCTGGTTTGCTGGCAGGAATCTGGCTGTCTCCCAGGTAACCACCAAGTACTTCCTGTGGGTGGACGACGACTTTTTGTTCACAGAGAACACAAAGATAGAGAAGCTGGTGGAGGTGATGGAGGCGGTCCCAGAACTTGACGTGGTAAGAATGACAATGATGTATGAAGTGCATTGTTATTTCTGTAGTCAGCGTGCACCCAGGGGCCTGCCCTGGACGTTCCAGGGGCCTGGGCCTGCCCTGTACGTTCCAGGGGCCTGCCCTGGACGTTCCAGGGGCCTGCCCTGCCCTGGACGTTCCAGGGCCTGCCCTGGACGTTCCAGGGGCCTGCCCCTGCCCTGGACGTTCCAGGGGCCTGCCCCTGCCCTGGACGTCCCAGGGGCCTGCCCCTGCCCTGGACGTTCCAGGGGCCTGCCCCTGCCCTGGACGTTCCAGGGGCCTGCCCCTAGGATAGCGTTCCAGGGCCTGGGCCTGCCCTGGACGTTGGGGGCCTGGGCCTGCCCTGGACGTTCAGGCCTGCCCTGACGTTCCAGGGGCCTGCCCTGGACGTTCCAGGGGCCTGCCCCTGCCCTGGACGTTCCAGGGGCCTGGGCCTGCCCTGGACGTTCCAGGGGCCTGCCCTGGACGTTCCAGGGGCCTGCCCTGGACGTTCCAGGGGCTGTGACCACTAAACTCACACTTGTACAAATAATGGCGGTTTTCCATTAATAGTACCTGCTCGACTCGACCGGTGCGCCCCTTCTTCCTCCTTCCATTGCAGATTAGTACCGCCTCACAGTGGCGGCGCCAGGGAGGAGCTAGGTGTTGCTGTAGCTCACCCTATAATAGCCAAAGCACCCGCCCAGCACCCCCAAGAATTGTCTGTAATTTTTGAAATGTATATTTTAATGTGGTGTTTGAAGAGTCTTTTTCATGTTGTTAAAAATTGGAATCAAATGAGAATTAAAAATATATATATTTTAGTCTAAAATAAACATGTGATCTTCTTTGGCCAATGGGCGCAGAGCCCGGTGAACCTTTGACCTTAAAGCAGGGCAGCTGGTTTTTGATAGCGAGTTTGGAAATTTAGCAAAGTAAAATACACCATAATGGATCGTTTTTTGCTCCCTAGACGTCCACGTTCTGAGTCACAATCTGAAGGGAAACAAGATTGTGAAGGTGGGACACACTGCTCGTCACAGAGCCCCAGGACCAAGAAGATTCTGGGGATGAAGACGAAGCCTGGGGAGAATCGCTAGCGGGGGTTTCCTTTGAGGATGCTAATGCTAACGTTACGGTTTGTGCTGCAGGTGATATTAGCAACCATCCTCAAGAGGGCCCAAGAAGGCCAGTCCTTCAAAAACACCCCGCACGGCAATTTGGGAATCAGCAGAGAAGTTTTAACAAAAGTTGGATGGATCAGTATTCATGGCTGGAATACAGCGTGGCGAAAGATGCAGCATTTTGTTTTGCGTGTAGGCATTTTCAAAAACGAGGGAACGGATTTCATTTAGAGCCAACATTTACCAGCAACGGATTTAACAACTGGCGGAAAGCATCGGCATCTCTGAAGAGCCATCATGAAAGTATGGGGCACAAATTTGCAATGCAAGGATGGAGTGAGTTCAAACAAAAAGAGACAAGCGGATCTAAAATAGCAAACATGCTTGATAAGGGACATTCTGCGTTAGTTATGGAGAACAGAAAATACATGAAAGCTGTGGTGGAGAGCCTGTTCACAGCCTGCCAGGGGGATCGCACTGCGAGGCCACAGAGAGGGTGAGGAGTCCCCACAACTTGGGAAACTTTTGTGAGCTGCTGCATGTCATTGCTAAGTTTGATCCAGCAGTGGACAAGAAGTTAGCTACTAACCCATCAAATGCCAAATACACTCACCGTGATATTCAAAATGAGATATTTGCTGTAATGGCAGAAATGATAAGAAAGAAGATAAGTGATGAGGTGAGAGATGCCGAGTGTTTTGCTGTTTTGGTGGATGAGAGTAAAGATTTGAGTAAAAAAGGAGCAATTTCTGTTATTGCAGTATTTGCAGCCCGAGTCAGGGGAAGTGCATGAGGAGTTTTTAGATTTCACTGCCGCAGATGGATTGGATGCAAACTCTCTGTTAGGCAGCATCAAACACACACTCAGTCAGTGTAATATTGATATACATCGCTGTGTCGGTCAATGCTATGACGGAGCATCTGTGATGTCAGGATGTAATAATGGTGTGCAGGAAAAATTCAGAAAGGAGGTGCCGCAAGCCATCTACATACATGTGCCATGCACACAAGCTAAATTTAGTGTTAGTGGACTGTGTACATAATGTCAGCGCTGCAGCAGAGTTTTTTGAGACACTACAAATGCTCTACAAGTTTTTATCTGGATCCGTGGTACATGATCTATTCATGAGAAAACAAAAAGAGCTCGACCCGACAGCAAAACCAGTGGAACTCAAGAGACTGTGCGATACTCGCTGGGCTTGCCAGTATAATGCGGTCTGTGCCCTCAAGAAAACTCTCCCCGCTATCCGAGCCACCTTGCGTGATGTCATCACTCAGTCAAACCCACATCGGAGGGCAGAGGCAGGAGCCATCAGTGCCATCATTGATGAGAAGTTTGTTTTGCATCTCATCATGTTTGAAGATTTATTTAGAACAACAAAATTCATGTCAGATCAGCTACAGGCCCCCAATTTTGACCTCGTTGCGGCAGAGGATTTGGCCCAGTCTGAACTTAATGTTCTATCAGAAAAGCGCACAGACGCTAAGTGGAAAGAAATCCAACAACAAGCGGAGACTCTGTGTGCAAACACAGGCACAACACATACCTCACGGGAGAAACGGCAGACTCAGAAAACTCGACACCTGGAGGATTTTATTGTGGAGGCCCCGATAGAGAGAACACAGACAGACAAAACAGATGACATGAAAATGCACTCTTTCTATCTTTTTTTTTTTAAGAATTTTATTGAAGTTTATACAAAATACATGTTATACGTTTTACAAAATACATTTCATACATTAGAGAGCAAAAATTAAGATCGCCAATCAACAAGTTACAAAACATAACAAATTACATTATAAAGTGCAACGAGTAGTTAAAGTGCATTTGTTAAAGTGCATGTGCTAAAGTGCAAAGAACAGACTAAAGTGCTATAGAGTACAAAGCGTTACAGATTGATAATGTCCCAAGGCAGGAGGTGATTTTTATCCAGGGCTTTTCTTCTCCTCAGCTCAGTGAGTACCTGCTTACAAACTTCATCGCTGGTTATGGTTATCTGTTTTATAGTCATACAGCACCTGGTCCTCCATAGTTTGAGACACACTATACATATTATAATTTGTAAAAGTTCTTTATCTCTCTCTAACACACTCTTGTCCATTATACAATACATTACACTTTTATAAGTCACATTAAATTTCACACCACACACTTTAAGTTTGTCCCAGACTTCTTTAGCTCTAAAACAATCCATCAGGAGATGCTGTTGTGTCTCATCATCGTTGCATGTGTTCATAGGACATATTTTGGTTTTCACATAGCAACTCCAAGACACAACAGCTCTCACTGGAAGTCTGTTAACAGACATCAGCCATCTCATGTCTCGGATGCTCTCTGAAAGGTTTTTATTTTTAAAAAATTTTAGGAGCAGGGTCCCTTCATTATGGGTCAAATGTTTATAATTGATATACCCGCCATATTTAAAATCATTAATCTTTTTAAAGATCATTTTACTTGGGAGGCCGTTCCAATCAATTTTAAGTTTCCAATATTCATTTATAAAATCACCATAATTAATCATGTATTCTGGTCCCTGTCTTGCTCGGCCTCTCCTCTTCCTCCACCTGGAGGAGTCCCGACCCAGAGAGCATTCCTTGATAAAGCAGCTGACACATTTTTTTACAAAGGAAATATATAATTTTATTCCCATATCCACTGCCCCCAGCCCCCATATTCTCTGCTTTTATAAAATCTCTCTTTTGTAACTTCTCTCGTTGGGCCCCATACCAAATTCACACATTGTTTGTTTAATTGGATTATCATTTTGTGAGATGGAGGAAAGATGTTTGCGATAAAAAGGAGTTTGGAAAGGATGAAAGTTTTGATGATATTAATTCTTGATCCATAATTGGTGTTTTTGTTTTCCCATTTCTTTACTTCCTCTTTAACCTCACTGAGCTTAAGTTCCCAGTTTCTTTCACTACAGTTGTTGTTACAGATTGTTAAACCCAGGATTTTAATCTCATCCTTTACTTTGATGTTAATATCACGTTTTGCATGTTTCGATCCAATCCAAACACCTTCTGTTTTATTATGATTTAGCTTTGCACCAGAAGCTAGCTCATATAAACTTAAATGATTAATTAAAATATCCATCTCCATCTGATTTTTTATTACAACGGTGACATCATCAGCATATGCCATGGCGGTGACTTTGGGCGCGAGCCCGACGTGCGTGCCGGATATGAGGCAGTCGGAGTTGATGGTCTTAATCAGGGGGCTGATGGCCAGGATGTATAGAGCTGCACTCAGGGGGCAGCCCTGCTTCACCCCCCTCTCCACGTTAAAGGGCTCAGTTAAAACACCGTTTACATTAATACAGACATTTGATTTAATATACAGACACTTGATTAAATGAATAAAAGCTTCAGGGAACCCATAATGTTTCATTACTGCCCATAAATAATCTCTAGAAATATAATCAAAAGCTTTCTTTTGGTCCAGCCCAATTATATAAAAGTCTTTTTTCCCTGGCTTATTTATCATTTCTCTCAATGTACAGAGGTTGTCCCACATCAAACGGCCTTTTATGGCACACGTTTGCTCTCTCTCTATCAGTTCATCTAATATATTATTCATTCTATTCATAATTACTTTGGCTAGTATTTTATAATCAGTATTCATTATAGTCAAATGTCTGTAATTATTAATGTCATTTTCATCATCTTTCTTATACAGTAAACACATTACACCCTGATAAAATGATTCCCCCATGCAGCCTCTGTTCAGCCCTTCATTCTACATCTCCGTCAGGACATTGATGACTTCATCGATGTTTAACTGATAAAACTCTGCAGACAGGCCGTCGGGGCCGGGCCTTTTACCCACATTAAGTTGTTTGATGGCCTGAACAACTTCTTCTTTTCTGATATTTCCTACGAGCTCTGAGAAGTCCAGAGAGCTGCGAGAGGGAACCTTATCTAATAAAATATTTATACAGCCGCTGTCTATTTCTATTTGTTTATATGCATCAGCACATAATTCTCTGATCACTTCTCTTTTTTCATTTTCTTCAGACACCACTACACCATCCTGTTTCTTTATAGATTTAATAAATTTACTTTGAATTTGTTGTCGTCCAGATTTAAGGGCGTGTATTAAATTACCTCTGTTATCAGTGTTTGTTTGTTTATAAATATTATATAATATTTCATAATTAAAGTTATCTATCTGTGCTTTAATTTCCGACATGATTTCATTTTCAGAATTTGATCTTTTCTTCATCTGTTTTAAATTAACATCGCTCCATCAAGGCATTATATTCTATATTTTTAATCTTATTTATTTCTTGACATTTGAATTTAAAATAATCTTTTAACCTCAGTTTTAATAATTCCCATAATTCTATATTAGATTTAGTTAGACATTTTAATTGTAATGTTTTATGGATTTCTAGTTTTAATTCTATCAATAAATCCGAATTCTTCAGGCACTGGGAGTTTAATTTCCAGAAGCCTCTGGTTTCTGAGGACCCAGAGGATAAAACGGTGTGAACTAGGAGATGATCAGAGAATTCATTCAGTACTGTCCCATACTGTTGGGTTTTAAAGTGATTAGAGACATATATTCTGTCTATTCGGGTCTTTGTCTTCTGGTCAAACCGAGTAAACTGGACCCCGACAGGATGAATCCAGCGACACACATCTATTAATTGGGCTTCTTCACAAATTTCTTTTAAACACTTCCCTTCAGACGATAATTTATAAGTATTGGGACTTACTATGTCATCTTCATTGGTGACTGTATTAAAGTCACCACACAAAATCAATTTATAACCAACTGTTAAAAGCTCTCTAAGTCTTTTAAACAATTGAGTTTTTTTAACTCTTTCCGGGGCAGTATACACATTAATAACGCGGTATTTTTCCCCTCTATAATAAAAATCAATCATGAGTAATCTACCCGGTATTATATCTCTTCTACGTATTATAACAACATCACAGGTTTTAAAAAATATCCCATCATCACTCTTTCTATCCAGTTATAGACAGGTTGATTGTTGAAATGAATCGGCGCTTTTCAACAGAGACAAATTACGTACTGAGAGGTGTGCCAACTCTCAGCCCAAAACAAACAACTTCTGCTGCCCATGGCTGCCCACTATGGTGTCAGTGATGAAAACCTGTCAGCAGAGCTCTACCAGGTGCGGCGGCTTATACAAAGGAAGGAAGAACAGGGACATGCCATCCACAGCACACAGGAGTTCCTATCCTTAATGCGGCCATATAAAGAGGCATTTATGGACCTGTACAAGTTAATATGCATAGCCCTGACACTTCCTGTCACATCAGTGAGCTGTGAACGCTGTTTTTCTTGCCTGGGCCGTGTAAAAAATTACCTGAGGAACAGCAGTGGAGACACTAGGACCAGTAATCTGGCACTTTTGGCTATAAACATGGAGAGAACGAGGACTCTTGACTGCGACAACATCATTGATGCCTTTGCACTCAATCACAGCAACAGACGTATTGTTTTGTTGTGAAGACGTCTGGTAAGAGCTTGATTTTCCCCTCTGTTTGCTATTACAAATTTAATTATTTGGTGGTTGAAGCACAAATCTTGGCCTCATAATTACATCTATGATGCTATAACAATAGGAACACTGCTGATTCATCATTAGACTAGTGGTGGTAACTGGCTGTGTGAATTTTTTTTTTGTTGATCTGAGCATTTTAGGCCAAAGCGTGCACAGTGTCTGTTGCTTTTTGTTGCTGCTGTTTGCTGTTCCATTGTATTAAATGCTCGACTATGACAGAATCGTGTGAAATATTATTTTCAGAGGTTTACATTGGCAGGCTTATGTATGTTGTATCTATAGCCCTTGTGATGAATTCACAAACATATGCTTATAGTCGCGGAACGAGTGTAATTAATGTGGGCGTGTAAGCGTGTGTATATAGGCTATATATATAGGGTGGTCAGATGCGAACTCCATAATGAAACGCCCCAAAATTCAAAGCACCTTCTCTTAAGTGTTGAGCATCCCCATAGCACCTGCAACAGAAAATCTCTGGAGCCGCCACTGCCGCCTCATGCGTGAGGCGAGCGTGGCTGGTCGTCATACCAGCAAACTGCCGTGACCTAACGCGACACACACACACAGAACATCATAGCAATGATGACGCAGTGATTTGTGACAATTCGCTCTGACCAATCAGCAGACTGCATGTTTGTCACGTCACCTTTTGGTATCGCCTCAGCTCGCTTAGAACCTCGACTGAGGTAGTACTACAAAAGGTACCTGTTAGTAGGTACCAGGGATAAGCCATAAGCTTGTAAAGACCAAAGAGAGACCTATTGGCAGCAAGACTTTATTTAAATATGATATGTAAACTGCTTTGATGAGAGAGTGTGACTGGCTTTACTCACAAGGTCACTCTTCTTTGGTGCAGTGAATGTGGCCTCTGTGCTTCTCACTTTGGATTATCTGTTTGACGCTTTGCATAGGCTGCAGCCTAGATAGATAGATAGATAGATAGATAGATACTTTATTCATCCTGAGGTAAATTGTAGGCATACAGTAGCTTAGACAACCATAACACAAGAATATCCCAGCATGCATTTAACAAGAGGCAGGGACACAATGGACTGGTAGCCATTTTATGACCAGTTCTCTTTTCTCTTTGTTCTTATCAGCTAGGTGGGACAGTACAAGGGAACCAGTTTTATTTCTCTCTACTCTATGAGGAAGGAGAGGAAACGGAAGGTGGCTGCCTGCACAGGAAATCTCAAGAGAAGTTCCAATCGCTTCCTGGTTACCCAAAATGCTTTCTGGCCAGTGGGGTGGTCAACTTCTTCCTGGCTCGTACAGATGCTGTCCAGAGGGTGGGATTTGACCCTCAGCTCCAAAGGGTGGCGCACTCAGGTAGGTCCAAGTGGCAGTTAGTCCACACACTTTCATGCCAACAAGCAGGTGTTAAAGGCCACATGTCTGTTTGTGACTCTAGAGTTCTTTATGGATGGGCTGGGCTCGTTGCTGGTCGCCACGTGTGACCATGTGTCCATCGACCATCAGCCCAGAACAGGCAACAAGGACAATGCTCGCTACGGCACTTTTAGAAACCCTGGAAGGAGCGACGTGGACTTCAAACTGCAGCTTCACTTTTTCAAAAACCACCTAAAGTGTGTCAAATATGGATAGAAAACTACATTGGGTTACATATTTCCCTGCAGTGGGTCAAATAAATAGTTTGATCCGTTCCCTATTTATGAATCTCCTTACGATGTCCCCTCTAGGGTAGGGAGAGACTCTTTTTAATACCAATAAACAGAGAGTTGCTGCTTAAAGTTAAATGCAGGGCTTGTATGAATGCAATTTAAGTTAAGTTTTTAATTAGCCATTTTTTTTGTCTCTTTATCTTCCAACATGTATTTCATTTCATATCTTAGTTTTTTTCTTATTTGTTTGTATTATCCTTGGGTGTTTTATAAAATGTACTCTCATATGAAGATATATTGAAAAGGTTTGCATGGATTGCTCTTTGTATAGTTATTCTGAATCCCAGCTGTTTACAAATGTGAGTATCAGTGTTAAAGGAGCATTCCGGTCGATTCCAACACGATTCCAAGCTCTGTTTGTACATGTGAGTAGTTATTAGTTAATACCTTTAGGTGGGGGCTACTAATTAGCATAATTCCCCCGCTTATAGTTAATACTTTTAGGTGGGGGTCATATTCCCCCGCACCTGTAGTGTATACCTTTAGGTGGGGGCTGCTGATTCCCCCCTAAAGCTGCGCGCGCAGATCGCCCAAACTAGAGGAATAAATCAGTTGGAAAAATGTATAAAAGAAGAAGAATAACTTGAAGAATAATGAAGGTAAGTCAATGATTAAAGTCTTTTAAAAGTTTGACTACTAATGTAGTGTGTTTAAACGGATTGTGTGTGTGTGTGTGTGTGTGTGTGTGTGTGTGTTTGCTTCGTAGCGCTGACGGGAGCAAATGATTTCTAAACTTTAATGGTTTAAGGCTGTATGACTAGATTGTTAACGTTCAGTTATATTTTTTAATCAGGCTAATACTTTTACTCATGGTCCCGTTTTTAGCTAGCTAGCTAGCTAAGTGGATGTCTGTAGAGTGACGTATTGCGTTTTGTGGGCCGTGATACGCTGGCTGACTGGGCAACGCGTAAGGCCAATGGAAAGGTGTTAAAAAACCGTGACGCACGGGTGGGTGTAGATTTCTGCCTTTAACTTAACGGACAAGATTTCCAGTGGTCACTTTTTTCTTCATGCTAGCTGAGGTACGTTAAATTCGAATATTGTGCTGCGTAGACATGGATTCTAACGGACTTGGTGTACGAGAGAGCTTAATCGTTGAAGAAGGTAATTGTGGACCTAGCACTACATTTGAAATGCGTTATCCGCTGCTGAAGAAGAAGAAGAGAAGTCGTACCGAGATATTTACTAAAAGTGATACTGAATGTTGTACGGCTAATTATGCGTTTATGGGTGAGAACGGCTATGGGTATTCTATAGGATATAGTGATGGCAGTGTTACTTTAGCTGTATGTACTAGTGGGGATCCAGAGTTAAAGTCTGAGGCTAAAACAGAGTACACCGTAAGTTTAAAAGATTGGCGTCTTTTTAGATCTGTAGTCTGTCAGGATCTTGATATGACAGGTTTTCCAGATAATTTATGTAGCACAGTGGGATAGCTACAAAGAAGGGAAAATCTTCTGTGTGGAGGCAGATAGATTCAATAGATCGCCAGAGGATTTTATTTTTCTCAGAGTGTGTGAGGAAAAAGAGAAACTTGTTGCTACCAGAGGACGTATGGACTGGAGGTTAAAACCTTATCCTGTCTCCACCCATGAGCATGAAGAATGGTTTAAAAACATATTCTTTATACAATGGTGTGATTGGGAGCTAATGAAGAAACAGTTTGAATCCATTGACTATACCATCAGAAGAGATAGTATAAGGACCTCGTATGAGAAGATCAAGAAAAGACTTATATTTGACGACTGTGGGGATCAGAACCTTTCACTACCCCGACCGCTTTATAGACCTAAAATTGTCAACCACAGAGACTAGGAAGATGGTGGGTGTAATTATGTGTCAAATGTTTGCTAAGATACTTCTTTACTGTGTATCTAATGAGCGACTGTTATTTATTCTTCCAGAAGGGCTGGAGTGGTGCTACCCACCTGGTCTGCAGAATTTTTCCACCCCTCGGACGGTCACCGGATCTCCATCTTCATCATCTTCATCATATACAACCCCTAAACGATTCCTGTCACCCCCATCCCCTTTGACGCCTCCTCTACCGCCCGCTCTTTTGATCCGGACACCACCGGCATCCCCCCAGCCAACTGGCGTCACGCAACCGGACGGAGGAGATATATGTCCAGACACATCCCGCCGACCCACTGCCGTCGCACAGTGGGTGTGGGACGACACACAGGGCTAGACCCATATCTCGAGTGTGATTGTTATCATCATGATCACACCGACGGTGCGGTATCAACATTGCTCATAGACAGTATTAAAACTGCTTCGCTACATCTGCTGGGTATAGTAATATATCAATACTGGAAGGAGCAGTGTTATGGATGCCAGGTCAATCATCCGAGCCAGAAACATCATGAGTGCTTAACCAGTATACCGGAATGGTTCTATGGAGAACACTTTGATAAGCTTATGAAAAGACTATTGACCAATAAATTTGTGAGTGTTGTGCGACGCTTTCTGACATTAAAACGTGTCAGTGCCGATGACTCCAGAATCCGTGGTGTGGCTGAAGCGGTATTGTATGAGTTGAAATCAGCTGAAGATGTTACAGCTAAAATCCGTGAAATGTATGATGCAACAGTGGGTGATGATGTTGTGAAAGTAGCTCAAATTCGTGAAATCGGAGATTACTGGAGGGATTTATACAAGAGTAGAAAAGTATACTGAGATTACTGGAGAAAAAAGCTTATACGTGTGTGAAAAAAAAAAAAAAAATATGGGGAATTGCTTGCGTTTGATGTATAGGAAATTCAATGAGCGATATGTGATATTGAAATTGTCAGGCCTTTTAGACAAGGCTGTAGCCAACAAGGTGGGTGATGATACCATATACCAATGTAACCGTGAAGTCGAGCCGTCTGATGTGATTAGGCTTGAGAAAATGATGGAACTTGTGAGAGGCCAAATCTGTACACATCCGTGGCCTGATGTGATCCAAATGTTACTAGCATTGCTGATGACACGGGAGAATGTGATGGAAACATTTTGTACAGTCATAGCTAGCATTACACACAACTTTGAGCGGTTGAAAGTTCATCATCTGTTAACATTGTACACTATGATTGTTGATACATTGAGTCTGTATGTAAGAGAAAAACAATGTGATAATGATATGGTATCCGATTTTCAAGAGCTACATGCATTCATAATCGCTAAAACGGGTGTGAACGAGGTGGCCAAAATGCTGTATGTGATAGAGTGTGTAAACATGTCTTCATAATTTGTTGTGATGTAAATAAAAATGCATGACACAAAGCTAATGATGTCAGTTTCATCTATACGAATCATGGAGAGTGTTATGGAAAAAATATACTATGATCCATCACACCCTGGTGGATTAGGTGGCGTGGATAAGCTTGGATAAGCCGTCAGGCAGTCAAAGCGCATACTGGGGTGACTCCAGCACTCCCAGTGGTTCAAAAAGTTTTTACAGCGTCAGGATACCTATACCTTGCATGCGCCCGCATTAAAAAAAAAATTTCCCTAGAAACAGAGTAGTTGTTAGTGGTATTGACAAACAATTTCAGATTGATCTGGTAGATATGAGCGAATATTCATCAGAAAATGATAATGTGCAATATCTGCTGACCTGTATTGATGTGTTTTCTAAATACGCATGGGTGAGGTGTCTTAAAAACAAAACAGAACCAGTTGTCACAAACGCTTTTAAAAAATACGCGATGGACGGATACCCCAGAAAGTTCAAACAGACGAGGGAAAGGAGTTTTACAATACCACTTTTCATAATCTGCTGGATCAATATAAAATCAAACATTTCTCGACATCGAATGAGACAAAAGCAAGTGTGGTGGAGAGGTTCAATAGGACATTCAAAACGCGTATGTGGCGATTTCTAACATCCATCAACTCTCGACGGTATATTGACGCAATTCCCGATCTGATCTGGTTACTGCATACAATTCTTCATACCACAGGTCTATAAAAATGGCCCCATCCTCAGTAAATAAAGACAATGAGCAAGATGTCTTTATCAATTTGTACAAGCTGAAGACACCCGAGTGGTAGCCTTTAAATTTCAACTGGGAGATACGGTTAGGATATCAAAGCATCGTGGATTATTTAGAAAAGGTTATAAGCAAAAGTTTACAGATGAGTTTTTTACAATAGCAAAACTTATAAGTCGCATACCGCCGGTTTATAAGCTAAAAGATATAATTAATATATTAATTTGGCGAAGCCACACCTGAAAACAGCGGCCACAGGATTTATTGGTGATGTTGTATCCAATGTAAGAAACGCTGTATCAGCGAGACAAGAGGGAAAAGGACTTATAGCGTACAGCCGTAGACCTCGAAGAACTCCTCCCTCAGGATGTGGGCGTCGACGAGCAACATCTAAAAGACGTAAAAACATTGGAAAAAAAGTTAAAGTAGTCAAAAAGAAAGCAGCAGCCAGAAGACGCAGGACTCCAGCCAGACGCTCTCGGAGCTCCCCAAAAGACATTTTCTAGACACACATCTATATTTTCAGTTTTGTTCCTTGAGGGATATCAAGTATGGCGTTCATTCATAATCAATCTCAAGAGCGTGTGAAGACAGAGCTGGACCTATTCACTGTACCATACACCCAGACGTCTATTGAAAAATCATGCTATACAGAAATACCCCCCCTGTGTCGGCCCTGACAGATGCAGGTCCAATTGAGTTTTTTATATCTGCCTCTGGTGAAGATTATATGGATTTTAACGACTCATACCTGTATTTGCGTGTGAGGATTACAAATCCTGATGGTACTGTGTTAGCCAATGCAGCCGATGTGGGATTTATAAATTATCCTGGCTGTACTCTTTTTTCCCAGGTAGACATAATGGTTGGGGATAGATTAATCACACAGTCTTCAAATACATATGCATATCGTGGGATGATTGAGTGTTTGTTAAATTATGGAAAGGACACTCTGGACACACAATTTAGTACAGGATTGTTTTGTAAAGATACCAGCGGGCAGATGGACGATACATCAATTACAGGCCACAATCTTGGGTTGACGCAGAGGAGTGAATACACATCTGAGAGTCGTATTGTTGAGCTAATAGCTCCTGTACACGCTGACCTGTTTTTTCAAGAAAAACTTATGCTAAATGGCGTCGACCTTTCTCTGAAATTCATCCGCTCAAAAGATGACTTTGTGCTAATGACCCCTGGAAATGTCCTATTCACTGTGAAAATAATTTCAGCAAGTCTTTCTGTAAAGAAAGTGACTGTAGCTCCTACAATACGGCTGGCGCATAGCAGGGCCTTACAACATACAAACGCTAAATATGCCATTGATCGTGTTGTGTTAAAAACATTTTCCATACCTGCTGGTACCCGCGTGTGTAATCAGGAAAATTTATTCCTGGGACAGTTACCTAAATTTGTCGTCTTAGCATTTGTTGATAATGAAGCATATACCGGGTCATACGCTCGTAACCCATTTAATTTTGAACACTATAATACAGAGTTCATGAGTCTGAATGCAGACGGGGTAACGTACCCAGCTCGTCCTTTTCAGCCACACTTTCAAAGAGGACAATATGCTAGGGAATATTATCAGCTGATTGAATCAACAGGCCGTCATTTAAAGGATCGAAGTCTGGCCATATCACGAGCAGATTTTGGAGCGGGATACACCCTTTTTTGTTTCAATTTGGAACCAGATGGAGGGTGTTCAGGAAATCTGTCACTAATCAAGACGGGGAATGTACGTCTGGAAGCTCGTTTTAGGAATCCACTACCCCGTACAGTAACACTAATCTGTTACTCTGTTTTTGATTCTATAGTCGAAATATCTAACCGAAGGCAAGTGTTGTTAGATCACTATTAGAAATGAATACAGTTGAGCTCACAAGTGTACTTGCAAAGAGAGTGAGCAGAGACACAAATTTTCTAGGGGTGGTACCCTGTGATCATTTACCAAAAACTGCTATATGTAAGCTACCGGCAATGGCTGTTATAAACACACATCCTAGCGATATGCCTGGTGAGCACTGGCTGGCCGTATACATCAATACCGACAAACATGGATATTTCTTCGACAGTTTTGGAAATTCACCTGCCCATTTTTCACAACCGATCAATCACTTCCTCTTAAAAAATTGTCTGAGGTTTATCATTCTGACATTCAAGTGCAAAGTAACTATTCTACAGCATGTGGACAACATTGTGTATTCTTTTTATGTAACATGCAAAAAAACAAGAGTTTTAAAAAAGTGTTGAAAATGTACGGTCCTAATCTGATATGTAACGATACAATGGTCTGTCATTTTGTTGATAAGATACATCCTGTAATATGCCACACACAGAAGTTTAAGTGTGTGCAGTGCGCTTGTGCTTTCTACAGATGAGATGTTTGTGTGTAATGATTTTCTTGCACTATTAAAGGATAAAACGTGTCAATAAAAAAGTCCACAGGTCTCATTATTTTATTCCAGCATTTTAAAAGAGATTTATACATAAAAACATTCACTTGTCATTGACGCAATCATCAGATAAAATAGAAAATATTAAAAAAAAAAAAATAAAAAAAAAAATACATTATCACCATTTCATACATACAATTGCACTTATATGGATTCACATAATGAAAAGAAGTTTATTCCCTAGTGACATACACATCATGTTGCATTGATACAATCAGATACAAATAAATGAAAGAATTAAAAAAAAAGAAAAACTGGTTATAAAATTCAAATAGAAAACATTCCTCAGGTAAAATAGAAAACATTAAAAATGAAATAGAATAAAAAACATTCAATGGAAAAATCATTGTCACATTTTATACATTTAAATGCATCAAATAGAAAATAGCTACCATAATTCTGTACATTGTAATAAAATCAAATAATCAAAAACTAGCCCATCGTGTCATGCCAGGGGTTGATGAATAGCGTAATGTGTTAGGAGTATGAACGCTGTTTGAATGCACTATGGGCTTACTTAATGATTTAGGAGCGTGACGCCTAATATTTTCAGATGGACCATCTGTTTTAAATGCAGCAATAGATCGACGCACGGCTGTGTTTGGAATTACAGATAATGGCACATTTAATTTTGCAAGGGTTTTTAAAAATGGATTCCACCCCGTAGGTCTTGATTGCATCGAAATATTATTATGAGTTGTGACACTTTTCACTAGATCGTACAAATGACTACCTGATATATGCTCATTGTTTACAATGATTTCGCCTTGATTTGTCCAGGAGATTTTATCATTATTACGAGATAATGAGGCTAGAAGATATTCGGCATTCCGCATATTTCGTTTGGGCATGTGCTGCAATACCTCTGAAATTATAGCATCCTCTATGACAACATCTTTTGAATCTACCGTTGAATGATCCTCTGGTAGCGATAACGTGATTACAGTTTTTTCTTGTTCACCCTGTTTTACCAAGGCCAGGTATCTTTGTAGAACACCTGAGTATTTTTTGGCTTTTTCATATACATTAAGGTCAGACTGATTCAGAATTTCACCCATCGCCTGATCCAACTCATTTTGGACAGACTGTCTCAAAGACGCGTTTGTGGGTTGCTGTTGCTGTTGTTGTTGTTGTTGTTGTTGTTGTTGTTGTTGTTGTTGTAACGAGAGAGCAGTTGATGCTGAGGCACTAAAAACATTTTCTGGGCGTGCTCCATCTCAACCCCGATTGATAAGGCTCACAATAAACGGTATAGCAGCTCCCAGCAGAAGTAGGAGAAATCCGCCTGTTTGATTGATCGATTTCCTCTTTTTAGAATTGTTGACTTTTTTATCTGCAACTAGTCTGATCACTCTTTTCTTCTTCTTTAAAAGTTTGTATTGTTTGGCGGACAATGGAATGTTACCTCTTAAAAACGTTAAGGGCTATTTCACACAGAGCATTAATAAAGTCTGAACTAGCATTCTTAACAATAACTCCCCTAACTCTGGGTGCTGCTTTGTGTAGAAGTTGCAGCAATGTGAGGTTTCTCTGTATGCGTGAGGACATTATATGACCTAACGTTTCTTTGAGACGTATACGACCTGTTGTGGTGAGATCAAACCTGTTCTGAGTCTGAACATATCAGGTGTCTTGGCTTTATAATCTATTAAAAGATAACCATATGTTGAGCTAGTTGCATCATTGAAAGCATCCAGGAAATATTTGTTATTACCGGGATACATTTGTCTGCCAAGCAAGTTTATTTGATTTTTATCTCTGGGGTTTTTAAATAATATGACATAGTTAGTATTTAAGCTTATTGTGCGACTGGTTTTGCCTTGAATAAACAGATTTTGTACTAAATAAATACAGCTGAGATTCCGGTGATGAACATATTTTGTAAAAACGTTTTGAACTTCAGTATTACAACATGCCTCGCTCATTACATCATCAATAATCAGCAAATTATTTTTATGAGGGGGGAGTAGTGTGTCGTCACAAAGTGATTCAGGTATCCCATTGACAAAATTGATATTCACAATCTTTAGTAAGTCGTCGTATAAAGGTTGCCAGCATGAGTATATATACACATTATCAATCTTGTGCGAAATAACTGACGCTGAATTTCGGATTATATCTTTGACCAAAAATGTTTTACCACAATTTGACGGACCGCTAATAACAACGCTGAATGGGTGTTGCAACCTGCCGTCAAACGCGGTATGATATTGATCGTTAATATCCATAGGGAAGTGTTGTATAGTCGTGAAGAACGCGTCGTTTGTTATACACCACCTGTAATTTCTTCGACACTGATGCGTTTTTGAGATGAAACCGCTTTTTATCACGCTTAATGGTGTGTGCCGATGTGACCAGATGATCGTCAGTGTGTTGATTGGAGACGAACGATTTAACCAATCCTATTAAGGACTCGTGTGTAACCACTTTGGCATTTTTTGAATTGAGGGTGACCCCTTTGCATTTCACCTGTGTGGTTCCCTGTGCCGTCCGATATGCATAGCATTTTGGCCCCCCCGAAACAAACTCGGTTATGAAGTCTTCATCGGGATGACCACACATCTGGCCTTTATTCAGTTCGTCCGTTAGATCACCGAGATAAGGGCCTAGCGGAGGCACCCATTCCCCTGTTTTGCTTGTGAACACGACGCTGTCTGTGTCACAATACAGTACGCGCTCCTGCAACTTGTCCAGTAGGTCATATAACTCTAGACGCGCATATGCCGTTGTCATAGCCCCTATAAAGATATTAATATCTTTAATTCTAGAGGCTTGGCCGTTAGTCTCGAGCCACTGGACTATCGCCACATCTGGGGAAATGAATGAGAACTGTCTCACATCATACCTGTCGCTAAACATGAGTTGTGAGAATCGGGGTGGATCTGTTATTAGCTCTGTTGTGGGCAAGTTGGTACGCATTGAGAAACGACCCCAGAGGGAATTCAGCAGCAATTTATTGATGCTTCTAACTGCATTGTTAACATGATATCTTATCGGGCTCTAGCCTGATCCCTTCTTTAGCATAATAGTCGTTAACGTATTTTTTTTTCTCGTCTTCAGTTTTGACATGGCCTGGATAACCCGACGCCTGCTGCTTCAGTTTGAGGAACGTTTTAACGTATCCTTTAAAAGATTGTCGGATTTCTCCGGAAAATGCCAGACCTCGTCAATACGATTTACCTTATAGCCTTTTCCCTGCGCCTTCTCCAACTCAACTGTCGCCCATGTCCCCTCCAATTGTCTCTCACGGTCGCTGTGAACACAAGGGGCTGTCTGATTCTCCTCACAGGCACAGGTTGCGCACAGAGGAAACATGAGTTTGTTGTGGCAACGATGGGGCAGCACTGGATGAAACAAGCTTCTGGGGGGGTCTACTGTACATTTCACAAAACCAAAGTATTGTGAAATATCAGCAAAATTGCTATGAATCACCTGAGGGTGTCCAATAGGATAGTCTCTCTTTGCCTGGACTGTGGGGTAGAGACTTGTGAAATCATAATATCTGATCTTTTCATCCCCTGACACATTGTGGTAGAGTTTTAACGCATTTGTCCGCCCCCCAAATAGCGCATCTCGTGGGTTCAAACGACTTGGTTTGACATATGTACACATGAACGCCTTGATGTCCGGGTCATCACGCAGAGCCATATGCCATGAGCATTCCCACATTACAACAACTTTTAACCCATGCACTGATTCTAACACGGACAAGCGGTCATTGAATTCGGCATACAGCTGTCCATAGGGAAGTTTCAGAGTTGGGTTGATTTCGGCTTGGCTATGACATTTAACACAGCCATGGTAATAACACCCAGCAAATTCGTAGCACGTGTGTGTAGATTTGCAGTAGCCGTCGACAGAGTACGCTCCGAAGGTTTTTTCACCCATGTTGAGGGCGTGTTGAATCACAAGGTTTTCACTGCGAGCCACATACCCCAACCACTGCATCGAGACGTCCGAATATGTTTTATTGGGATTTATGTACGCACCATCGTAGGTCAACGCAACACTGTCTCTGGGGATAAAGAGTGTTTTAAAAACACCCATGCAACTGGAGGCGAGGGTCGTGAACTGAAATGGATCTAGGCTTGTTGATGCCATAAACGCATTTCTGTAGCTTTCACACGCTTTAGCCAAAACGACATCATTGATGCAATACTTTGCCAGCTCACTGTTAAGATTAAATGTGGTGTCTTTAACAGAATACCATGCCATGAATTTTTCCTTTGATTCATCGGACATGGTATCATAACCGTAGAAGGACGGATCAGGATGGGGGCCGATAAAGTTTTCATTCTGCTTTGTGTTGAATGCGTGGGGAAAGTAGCCCTTTAGCGCGTCAGTAAACCCCATAGCTGCAGGCGTTTTAGCTAGAGCCATCGGGAGAAAACTGAATGAATCAATCCACCTTTGCTTGAAAGTGGTATCATACATTGAAACAATACGTGATCCGCGCATTATGAGTGTTGGACAGACTTTTTGCAAAACAAGATATTCTAGCAGAATGTAACTGTCAAACCCTGATGCATTATGTGCTATGAATGTCGTGTTTTTATAACGAGGTTTTCTGTAATGATTGACAAATGAAGCTACACACTTCGTACCTGAAAAGCACTTCTTGACGCCATTTAAATCCATGCTGCAGACAAAGTTAGCCACATGCCTGTCGTCCTGGTAATGAGTCTCAAAATCGTAAAAGATATAATTAGGATCGGTTTGTTTTTTCTTGAGAGGCTGAATGTAGCACTCATGTTTAGATCCTATCATATCATCCCCACAGTGTACACATTTCGACGGTTTACAAACATGTGCTTTTTTCCACAGATGATAAGTCTTTCTGCAATCGTCGCAGTATTTTACCCTCTCGCATGGTATGAAGTGATGCTTTGCATTCATTAGCTTATGCTGAGCTAGACAATGTGGGGACTTACATATGCGTTTACAGTCTGTGCAACGTATTGTATGCCGGGTTTCGAAAACATGCTGTGTGGCAGACATTACACACCATTGCACATACATGTGTGAGATAGTTTGAGTACGTGCCATAACATGCTTCGCATACATAAGGAACCCCAAAAAAGGCTGTTTTGTTTTTGATCATATAGTAATGGCCACCGTGGAGGTAGAGCCACACAGTGTTAACGTCTGGCTCGTCGTGCGTTTTAAAAAGCTGTGGCATTTTAGATCCGGCAGTGTGATGAAAGATTATAATCTTAGTTTTCAAATGCTTCTGAAACCCGTCAACGTCAGAAAATGAAACGCGGTGTGAATGTTCAAATCCCAGCTCGGTATATAATCGCTTTGCGTAGTCCTCCATTTCGATTAGGGACTGATCCTTGTCGGCATAGTATGCAAGACACACGCCGAAGCAAAGACCGTCTAAAGTATTCATAGGAACGAATAATGAATTAATCTTCCGCTGTATTATCTCATCATAGCAAATAGACCCCAATTTACACAGACCACCGCCAGACATATTGCTTGCAACTGTAACAACAAATTCTAAGGAATCCTCAGTGAAAGACGTGTCATTACTCTGTAGAACTTGCGCAATTTGCTCCAGAAATGAGTCTGGATTATAATCACTATCAGCATTTAACACGGCTTGAATATCATCAGCTAGTGAAGGACCCCTCAACACCACGTTTAATACACTATCCTGATTTGCTGCTTCAAGAGCCCTGTCGATTAATCCGGTAAGCGTACTGCGAACTTGCGCAGGGACACTATTAACATCAGTCAGGTCAATACCGCGCATATCTATCTGCTGTCTGAATTCAACAGCATTGAATTTAGGAATTTCTCTGATGTTTACATCATTTGCAACCATACTACACCCGGACTGAACTGAAACCGTCGGCTGTAAGCGATCGCTATAGCTGGTGGATGGCTGATTGTTTGGAAATGTTAATGGCTGTGGATGATTTATCGTGCGTGTGATTTGCGTCTCTACTGCGGCTGGCAATAACGTCTGTAACGGAGCACAACTGGTGGACGGCTGATTGTTTGAATGTGAAACAGGGTGCGCATCATTATCATTATCATTATCATCATCATCATCATCATCAGTATCATCATCATCGCCCCCATCATCGTTGCCGGTGTCCATTAAATCGCCAATATTACATTCACTGTTTGGATCATATGGGATACCCGACCTCTTATAACACAATTCAATCATTTTAGCATGTTCACTGAGCGTTTTCGGTTTGCTTTTGATCAAGGCTAATAATTCGTCATTATCATCATCATTGTTGCCGGTGTCCATTAAATCGCCAATATTACATTCGCTGTTTGGATCATATGGGATGCCCAAACTCTTATAACACAATTCAATCATTTTAGCATGTTCACTGAGCGTTTCCGGTTTACTTTTGATCAAGGCTAATAATTCGTCATCAGTACCATTATCTAGGCGGTCAGAATTAACTAAATGATTTGATTTTTTTTTTTTTTTGAGCGGTGGATCCATTTCTGTTCAACCCAGTGATACTAGAGCATAACCACGGTGTTTCTCTATTTTTTATTTATTTTTTTATTTTTTTATTTCTTGATTGCTGGTCCGCGATAACGTATTGCAACTGCACACAAAGCTGCTTAGTCAAGTCTTCTACACGCGCCTCTAATGCTGCATTTTTGTCTGAAAGATTTTTGAGTTGCACATTTACATCACGAAGGATATTGCCTATTTCAATATGCAGTGGATTAATCACCAGCGTCTTTAGGTCTTCTATCCGCGCCTCTAATACTGCATTTTTGTCTAAAAGATTTTTGAGTTGCACATTTACAACGTCTTGGAAATTATCTATTTTAACATTTACAGGATCAATTTCAGAATCGGATGGGGGGTGTATACGGTTGGCCTCATCCAAAGAAATGAGAAAATCTTCAACGTCTGACAAAGTGAAGGACTCACAAGCTGATGCTACAGACACATGCTGTACAGGTGGATCATTGGCTACAGAACTCTGATCTGACTGATAACCGCTAACACTTGAAACATTCACATAGGAACCATACAATGATGGAGTGATTAAATTACCCTCTGAATATCCCGGATGATGTAGAGGTAATTCCCGCCAATTTAGATTTCCCTCGTCTCTTATTGTCAGCGCAGAGGCGTCATTTCCTTCTGAAGCATCACCCCACACCTAGGAGATACAAAGTCAATGAATGTTAATCACATGCAACCACACACACACACACACACACACACACACCGGCAGACACGACATTCAAAGAGACAAAAGAGAAGCCATGCATCATTAGCATGCGGCAAGACTCACTTCGACGGCAGGCCTTTGAAACCCCGCGCTTCCACTTGTGTTTGGCACGTCTAGGTCAAGTATAGCTAACACATCCGACCGCTGATGATTGTATGCCTCGGTGTGAGGCTGATTGACACTCTCCGCAGGATGCAAGACGTCTGCGTGGGTCGTCTGCACGCAATGGTTGATAGCCTTAAGAAAAAGAAAAAAAGATATATCATTTAGATCTACACACACACACACACACACACACACATATACACACCTTATTCCCGACACCACGATTCAGGATGCTGGGCCTATTTGTAATATGAACGCCTTCCTGGTAGCCGGGCAGTTGGCGAGGTGGGCACCACTTCTTAGAGCCTTCTTTGATCACTGGTAGCTGTAGAATAGATCCAAAACACATATATATATATATATATATATATATATATATATATATATATATTTATGAAACTAGACTTTGTATATTTATTTTCAGAAAAGAGAGCAAGCTGTATTTGACTGTTGTATGCTACACACCCCGTCACTATTTCTTTGTATCCTTTTTAGACGGTGTACATGGGCCACACTGGAACGCACACCTTTGAAATAATAGATAAACAACAATTACCACGACCATACATACAATACACACGTATATATTTATTATTTATTTATTTATACATGCATGATATATCTCACCTCTTTGTATGGATCTACCATCTAATCGAGTGTAGATTCCACTCCCTGTAGCATTATCTGTTCAAACAGACTGGATGAACACATGCATCAGCACAGTTTTTGTTTATATCCATAAGTGTATAACCTTAGAACAGACTTTTTTTTTTTTAAAGCCATATATACAACTTGTTTTTGATTTCTACTTACCCATGATTGGATGAGTCTCTCTGTCCAGCAGACCAACCAAATTTGAGAATTTAATAAGAAAGATGCCCTATACTATTCAGCATATACAGACTAGCTACAAGGCTAACTGAAATAAACGTGATACAGAAAATAACAAAAGAAAACAAGCTAGAATTCAACAAGAAAAGAAAAACAAAATACCACGTGTCTGTTATAGCCTACGCAGCACAATATTCGAATTTAACGTACCTCAGCTAGCATGAAGAAAAAAGTGACCACTGGAAATCTTGTCCGTTAAGTTAAAGGCAGAAATCTACACCCACACAAGTATTAGCCTGATTAAAAAATATAACTGAACGTTAACAATCTAGTCATACAGCCTTAAACCATTAAAGTTTAGAAATCATTTGCTCCCGTCAGCGCTACGAAGCAAACACACACACACACACACACATACACACACAATCCGTTTAAACACACTACTATTAGTAGTCAAACTTTTAAAAGACTTTAATCATTGACTTACCTTCATTATTCTTCAAGGCTTTAGGGGGGAATCAGCAGCCCCCACCTAAAGGTATACACTACAGGCGCGCGGGGGAAACGGCCCCCACCTACTAGTATACACAACAGGTGTGGGGGAATATGACCCCCACCTAAAAGTATTAACTATAAGCGGGGGAATTATGCTAATTCGTAGCCCCCACCTAAAGGTATTAACTAATAACTACTCATGTGGAAGTCGTCTGTAGAGAGAAACTAACCAATCAGGTCTGTCAGTAGAGAGAAACTAACCAATCAGGTCTGTCAGTAGAGAGAAACTAACCAATCAGGTTTGTCAGTAGAGAGAAACTAACCAATCAGGTCTGTCAGTAGAGAGAAACTAACCAATCAGGTCTGTCAGTAGAGAGAGAAACTAACCAATCAGGTCTGTCAGTAGAGAGAAACTAACCAATCAGGTCTGTCAGTAGAGAGAAACTAACCAATCAGGTCTGTCAGTAGAGAGAGAAACTAACCAATCAGGTCTGTCAGTAGAGAGAGAGAGAAACTAACCAATCAGGTCTGTCAGTAGAGAGAGAAACTAACCAATCAGGTCTGTCAGTAGAGAGAGAAACTAACCAATCAGGTCTGTCAGTAGAGAGAGAAACTAACCAATCAGGTCTGTCAGTAGAGAGAGAAACTAACCAATCAGGTCTGTCAGTAGAGAGAGAAACTAACCAATCAGGTCTGTCAGTAGAGAGAAACTAACCAATCGGTGCTGCCTACTGTTGGAATTTAAAATGTTATATGTGCTTAAACATTGTGGGTGATTTGCATTCTACATTCAAGCTAAAAGGTAAAAGCATTATTTCAACATAAATGAAGACATGGTGGTCATGCATTAAGTTTGTTGTTATAAGTTTATAGTTTGTTGTTTGTTGCATTAAGTTGTTTTGCAGTACTTTGGTTTTATAACATAAGATGTTCTGGTATATTCCGTTATAATCCAGCTCTCCTAAATGTGTTAGAAGCAGAATTGATTGTAAGGGATGCTTCCTGAGTCTGGTTTCAGTCCAACTTCTACAGCCCACTGCTCTTTTTCCTGAACTGAGGGTCATAAACTTTCAGTCACGTTCCAACTAAGAGATAACCAATAGGCACCCCCCCCCCCCCCCCCTCTGTGAGATAAGATGAGGGATGCAAGAGCCAGAGAGTCAGACAAATTTGGGGGAGAGCTGTGTTAGGTTGACTCTATCTCTGTCTCTAGGATATCCTATGTAATAAAATGGATTCACATCAACATCTGAGATTTTGACTACTAATTGAATGAACCCTGAGAATGGAGCAGGATTTAGCTCCAACACTACCCCGTGTTATCCTCCTGCTAGAGTGAGCACCCAACAGGCTGAAACAGGGCAAGTTTTAAATGTGCCTCTTAACATGTTCAACATGTTATTACAAATCTTCTACTTTATCTGCTTTTACATGTTTAACTGGTTTTAACTGCTCTTTAATGTTTCATTTCTTATAGGCCTACTGCAATGTAACTTTTATTTTTGTATTTTATTTGGACTGTTTCTAACTGTTCTTTAAAGTTTAATTTCTTGTACTGCACTGTAACTTTTATTTGAATTATTTTTATGTAAAGCACTTTGAATTGCCTTGTTGCTGAAACGTGCTGCCTTGCCTCGCCTTGCCTACAGCACTCACTTAAACTAAATAATCATACGCTAATTCCTCAAATAAAAGCCGGCTCCTATTAGAGGCAGGCCTTTATTTCTAATTCCATCTCTTTGATAAGTATAATTGTTTTAAATAAACCGTTTTAAATGAAAAGCCGTAGCGTTCCTGTGGACAGAGATCATTTATTTTTTAAGAAACATTTGCAATAATATCCCCATATACAACAACAGCCAGAAGGGTGACAGAGCATTTTGGGTCAGAAATAATCAAACCCCAGTCTAGAATAGAACAGAAAACCTTCACTGTCATTATATACAAGTGCAGTACCTGTGCAACAAGATGGAACTTTTACAGTGTTGACACAACGTATAAAAATAAAAAATGTAAGTAGTGCAAGAAAAAAAAGAGGGGGAACGTGGTGCACAGTCCTGAGAGCAACTATATACATATGAAATAGTAAGTCTAGGCTACTGAACCATGAATAAAACAGCTGTCAGTTCCCCAGACCAGACCCAGCTGAGCTACAGTGAGTTGGAGGGTTAGCCTAGCAGACTTCTCACTCTCCGACACGGTAGGTGGCGGTGTGGTGTCGGTATATCGGTATATCGGTATATCGGGATTTCTTTCTTGTTAAGAAGAAGAATCATTCCGCTTCACGCAACTCCAGCAGCAGCTTATCCAAACAGGTCATGGCGGAGCTAGGCGCAGAAAGGTCTGCTAAAGCTCCACCGACCGCGGCGGAGACACAGCTCCTCCGCCGGCGGCAGGAGCTCGACTACTGGAAGCAGAACGCCTCGCGGGTCCGCGGCCGGAACCTGCTCACCGGCCTGGCTATCGGAGCGTTCGTGGTCGGCTTGTGTATCCTTCACTGCTCCTTCTGCTCAGGTAGATAGCATACAAGCTAACGTACTGACGTAACGCTAACTATACGAGCTGCGTCCTTCATTCAGCGGCTCAGGTGACGTCACAAAATGTTCAAATGAGCAATACACTGGGGGGGGTAAAGTAATTTAGCTAGTCTCACAATGTATCAAATGTTAGCTTAGCTTAGCTTTCTCTTAGTTAAACTTAAACTGGTCATGTTGTGTCTAACTTTACTGTATAATGATAATAATAATAATAATAATAATAATAATAATAATAATAATGTAAACTTTATTAATCCCAGAAGGGAAAATTACAATTTACACTCTGTTATTACACACAGGCCTGAATTACACACATGCACTAATGGAGAGATGTCAGGGGGGTGGGGTTGCCCATAGAAAGGTGCCCCGGTTCTGTGCCTTGCTCCAGAGCACATTGGCAGTGCCCAGGAGGTGAACTGGCACCTCTCCAGCTACCAGTCCACCACCATACTTTGGTCCGTATGTGGACTTGAACCAGCGACCCTCCGGTTCCCAACCCATTTCATGTAAACTTCAACTCACTCCAAAGATGTATAGTTTGTGACGTACTATAGTAGTATGTATTAATACTGAAAAGCACTGAGCAATGAAAGGATATAGAGAACAAAGGTGAGGTTTATGTAACGTTGCAGAGGGCAGATTTGGGACTTCTCATCAGGAATGGAACTTTTCTCAGCTTTCTGTGAATATTGGAACAAAATGGAATCTATAATCAAGATTTTTATTTTATTTGAGGAATAGTCTTGACTTATTGTGCGTTGAAAAAGCTGTATAACTGCAACCCACCATTGAATCAAAATAAAACCTTCCTCTTATTTATGAAATAAGAATGTGACCCGTTTCAACCCCACCCCTCAAAGAACTGGAATCAAAAGGAAGAATCGAATTGGATTCATATTGTTCAAATCAAACGATGGCCAACCCTATTTAATGGGCATTGTGGTCCAATTTGCATTATAACGTTTAGTCACCAGAGGGTGTCAGAGTATAGCCCATGTCCATAATAATCAACAGAGATTATAACCCCTTATGCTGTGTAAAAACCATAGACGGTTAATGTCTATGGTTAAAACCAAGCCTTGTTGAGCTGTTATTTGAATATTGATTTAAAAACAGCATTGCTTTGCTGCAACACAACTGAAATCGAAACACACACACCAGGCGTGTGCGTGTGTGCATGTGCTATAACTTTTTCAATACCATTCTAGGCTACCTATTGGGTTTTACATACAGTTTGCATACCCATGCTGAAGTTGATTAAAAAGAGGAATTAAAAAAAATCATCTTTTGGAAATGTATCTTAATGCCTTCATTTAAAAAATGAGGAAAAATCTAACCTTTAAGGACACCAATTTTCTTTATGAATGAATAATGTATCATAAATAAATGTTCCGCCTTAAAATACAGGGGCATAAGTATACACCCCCCTATGTTAAAATACAGGGGGCATAAGTATACACCCCCCTATGTTAAAATACAGGTGGCATAAGTATACACCCCCTATGTTAAAATACAGGGGGCATAAGTATACACAGGGGCATAAGTATACACCCCCTATGTTAAAATACAGGGGGCATAAGTATACACCCCCCTATGTTAAAATACAGGGGGAATAAGTATACACCCCCTATGTTAAAATACAGGGGGCATAAGTATACACCTCCCTATGTTAAAATACAGGGGGCATAAGTATACACCCCCTATGTTATTAAAATACAGGGGCATAAGTATACACCCCCTATGTTAAAATACAGGGGCATAAGGATACACCCCCTATGTTAAAATACAGGGGCATATGTATACACCCCCCTATGTTAAAATACAGGGGCATAAGGATACACCCCCTATGTTAAAATACAGGGGCATAAGTATACACCCCCCTATGTTAAAATACAGGGGGCATAAGTATACACCCCTCTATGTTAAAATACAGGGGGCATAAGTATACACCCCCCTATGTTAAAATACAGGGGGAATAAGTATACACCCCCTATGTTAAAATACAGGGGGCATAAGTATACACCCCCTATGTTAAAATACAGGGGGCATAAGTATACACCCCCTATGTTAAAATACAGGGGGGCATAAGTATACACCCCCTATGTTAAAATACAGGGGGGGGCATAAGTATACACCCCCTATGTTAAAAATACAGGGGCATAAGTATACACCCCCTATGTTAAAAAATACAGGGGCATAAGTATACACCCCCTATGTTAAAATACAGGGGGCATAAGTATACACCCCCTATGTTAAAAAAAATACAGGGGCATAAGTATACACCCCCTATGTTAAAATACAGGGGCATAAGGATACCCCCCCTATGTTAAAATACAGGGGCATAAGTATACACCCCCTATGTTAAAATACAGGGGGCATAAGTATACACCCCCTATGTTAAAATACAGGGGGCATAAGTATACACCCCCTCTATGTTAAAATACAGGGGGCATAAGTATACACCCCTATGTTAAAATACAGGGGGCATAAGTATACACCCCCTATGTTAAAATACAGGGGCATAAGTATACACCCCCTATGTTAAAATACAGGGGCATAAGTATACACCCCCTATGTTAAAATACAGGGGGCATAAGTATACACCCCCCCCATGTTAAATTCCCATTGAGGCATATTTTTATTATTAAAAGCCAGTTATTTCATGGATCAGAATATTATGCATCCTGATCCATTAAATAACTGGTTTACCCCCCCCCCCCATCACATCCCCTTCACCATACCTAGAGATTAAGGCATTAAGATCAATTTCCTAAAGATGATTTTTTTTATTCCTCTTGTTAGTCGACTTTAGAGCCTGACCGATATTCTCAGATCTGCTCTCCTGCGTGTTGAATGTAAACCAACTGAAAGGAAATCATTTCCAACATTTTTTACCCCAAATAAATTAAACATTAAATTGAGTAGCACTAAAATAAAAAGTGACAATTACATTTTAAAGTGTAGCTTTGTCGTCGGACGGGGGGGGCATAGAGAATGCCGCTCTACAGGCCCCAGAATGTTGTCCCATGCCCCTGAGCTTCTCTGAGTGTCTTTGGCGATATGTCGCAGCCTTTCTCCATGTATTTACTGCGCCAGTAGATATTGTCAGTCCGCTACCTCCTCAGCTCTGTCTGCGTGTTGCCTCTGCGTTCACACATATCCAGCTCAGGCGCCGATGTCAATCAAGCCCTGTGCCAGTTCGTTTAACAATATTAGTTTTTTACAACTGCTTACACACTTACTAAAAACTATGTCTCCTTTTTTTCAAAACTTTACACACAATTCCCAAAACTCCACACACACAAAATGCAAAATGCCTCACATCTCCTACAAAATGAAACACAGCATTCAAAATGCCATAATAGTCCAGGCAAAGTAAGTCATTCTGGAGCCAAAAATAGAACTAATTGCAGCATAGATCATTTCTATAAGGTGTCCAGAACAACATACTAAAAGTCCTAAGAAATCCTAGTAATCCTATAGGAAATATGTTTAATTCTTATCAATCCAAGATGTGTGCCAGTAAGGCCAGCCAACCATACAATACCCCAATGGGGCCATTTTCTTCCTTTACTCCTATCAAAATAGAACTTCATACAATGAAAAGTAAAACAAAATGTATTACAAGTTTCTTTGAAAATGAATTTAAATATGCAAATTAGTTATACATAATCAAATATGCCTAAAATACACCCAAATAGGCTTAATTTCTTCCTTTACTCCTACTACAATAAAACTTTATACAATGAAAAGTATACATGAAAAGTACCATTTTGTTTTACAAGTTATCTTGTAAGGTATCTTGTAAACAAAAATGTATGAAGTTAGTTTCTTGAAAAAATAATTCAACAGCTGCAAAGTCCCATAGTGTTGGGGTCTTTTACCAAATGATGGAGCGTAAAGGGGGGAGTGAACGTATGGACCCAAAAGACTGGGGGTGGCATGTTTTGGATGGAAGGTCCATGCCAATAAAGACTGATAGTTGCTCTAAGAGATGTTGGTGATGTTGCTTCTTGTTAACTTTCAAAGAATTTTCAAACGAGGCTAGCTCGCCCCTCCCTCCTCCTCATCCCGTCCTCTCCCCATGAGAAATAGCTCATGATTTTGGAGATTTGGTGTGTAGTTTTGCACTTGAGTGAGAGGATTAAAAAGTCGTGTGATATGAGAAGATTTTGTGTGTAAGCACAAAGCATGGAAAAAACTGTGATGCACATTTTCATGTTGGCTGGGCAGTAGAAATCCCAGTAAGATGATTATGGTGCTTTCCTTTAACCTCCACTTATCCAGTCAGCTACACCATCCTGTCCGTCAGACAGGAGAGAATCATGGACCAGCTGGACGAAGAAGCCAAGGTCCACATTGTCAGAGGGCCGCGGACCGGCGCCAACTCATGACGGTACCGACCCCTGGACTTCCCGTGGAGTAGACGCAGACTCACACTGGTGTGTGATGAGTCAGGTCTGCTGAGCTCCTCATACTACAGACACATTTCTATTTTATCTCCACTGCATGGTGCGCCGCCACTCAACTACATTTTTTTGTTATTGTTGGGGATTTCCATTTGTAAAAAAGCTGTGGATTATGGGGCTGGGACAGTATGGTTTTGTCCCGATTCCATTCGTTCAAGGTACACTAAAGTTTAATAATACTCCTAAAGAGACAATAAATCATGACGCAACTGTTTTCTGACCCCCAAATTCCACCGGATGTGGAAACGGCTGTGGATCTGACGTGGCGGAGTCATCAGGTTTCCATTAAAGTCAATGTGTGTTCCACTGACTGCGGAGCGGCTGCGTCCCGACTCCGTCCCAGCTGTGGCGGTCCCCGGCCCTCCAGAGCAGATACCCAGAGCAGATACCCAGAGCTTCTATTGTTGCCGGACGCTGTAGATCTCCGCTGCAACTCAGCACACAGCAGACAGTGTGGGACAGGAAGTCAAGCACCAAAACAAATAAAACATCCGGTTAATTTTCAAAATAAAATGCATCATGCTCACTGCGGATCATATCTCCCTGCACTCCACATTGAACACAGCACACAGCTGTTCCCCCTCTACTCCTCTGGATAGAACTGTTGGTGCTTTATTGGTTCTATTCTACGTGAATTTGCGAGATCTCGTGGGTCCTTGTGACTTTCATTGCTTCTTTTCTCTTTGGAAATACTGTACAGTCTATTGTGAAAATGATTGTTCTGAACTATTTCTGGATTAATATAAACCTACTTTGAATAAAGTGTAGTCTCAACATATTGTAAGGTCCATCATTTCCTAATACATTCACTTTCACTTAAAAAAATGTTATTTGGCACTAATTATAGCAAAAATAGAGACATTTATTTGGTACATTTCTAATGAATTAATTCAAATGAACTGCTAGGGTAACACAGCAGATCTGCAGAGCACACAAAAATGGGAAATTTGTCTACAGGCAAGCATTTCATATATAAAGGTAATATGCACCAAACTCCATTTACAAATTACAATTTAATGGCATCTCTCATTAAATAATATCTTCAGATGAATTCTCACCAATGGTCTCTGTGGTGGAAACAACAGCGCAAGCTTTTGTGTTACTACTTTTTGGCAGAGTGTATGTGTGGTGTGATGGAATAAAGAGTAATGGTTAAAGTAGAAACAAAACCAAAGTACTCCAATGTTCTAACAACACAGGGTTAAATGTTGGCTCTGACACCCCCACATATGGAAATACCTCCAAACCCAAGTAGCAAGACAAAACATTTGATTAACAAATGTCTTCAATCACACACTCACCTTGACTTATTCATTGACATACGGCAGATAAATGAAATGGTAGTATGGTAGCTAACTCTGTCAGATGGGAAATATCTATCAGAATAGACTACTTCCTCTAGAAATGCACTATATAGACAATGTAAAGTAAATTTCCCTGTATTTAAGTAAAATAATATTTTTTGGAATATTTGGATACATTTACATGAAATTGTGCTGTACAATAAAATGTATATTGGTGTCTCCATCTTTGACTGGAATGCAGCAAAAGTAAAAATACTTTAGTAAAAATAAGTTGTTTCCCAGGGGCCAACTGCTCAAGCCAAGCTGGCATCACCGCTGCTGGCTGGTTATTCATAATTACAACATACAGTTGTTAATTCTTTCTGTCAAGATTCATCCGATTCCATATTCAGTGTGCCAACATTTAACCCTGTGTTGTGGGCACCAGGTACATTTTAGTTTAAGAACTCAATTGTAGTCACTCAGTAGTTAGATAATTATAAAATGTAATAGCATTATGAATATGTTGTAAATAATAAGCAGTGCTTATCCACACACTCCCCTTCAGAGAGCTCATTCCAATGAACTTAATTTCACCACCTGTGCCAAGGTGAACACATTTAATGCAGTACAGACGATGTCATGCTACTCCTTTTTAGCCACGCTAGCGATGGGGCTTATGGGATACAATGTTGGTCTGATGGGCGTCCACCACTTTGGTCCAGAGTGAAGTATTTGAGGAACTACTGAAGACATTACCCATCTTTTCCCTGACTTTTCCAAGCCCCAAAGACGAAGCTTTACCAGTTAAACATCTGCTCTCGAATTTAACCCAGGGCGCACAAACATCCCTGTGCATTTACACTAATAAAACATGCTAAGGGGCTTTATATTCATGAAAACAGCAACATTTCAAAGTGGCTTGTTTGGTGCAAATTCTCCTCGTAGCACCATGTAGCTCCCAGTCTCGGCCGAGTCAGGTGTGGCTGCAGCCTGGAGACCCCCTGTCTCTTGCCCTCCCGGCGGCTGCCATCCCTAAACTTATACTTTTCAAAATAAAAGCTTGCATCTATTTTGTCTAAAGATCCCATAACTCCTCCGGTAGCCCCTTAGATAAGTAACTGCCTTGTTAAACACTGAATTATCAGTTTATCTTTCACACTTGAACAATCTAATCCAACCACCCTTCAATAGTTCTACCTTGTTAAACTCCTGTAGGCACTTGTAAGTGTTTACGCATGGCTGCCAGGGTTCATCCCGGGTTCTGGGTATGGAAGATGAACCTTTAGTGGCCCAGGCCCCTCACTATGAGCCGGTTACGACTTTTCTCGGGCTGTGCTGTTGGCTCTCTGTGCCCAGTGACCTTATGTTTTCTCCTATGTTTTCTCGTTCCTTAATCATGGTTGCAACTGTCGCCATGGTCCTGCTAGGCGCCCTGCTATGCCTCACAGTGTCCTGCTACGCCCTACTACGCCGCGCAGTGTCCTGCTACGCCCTTCTTAAACGGCCATTGTGTCCCTAAAAATGTTGCTAGAAAACCCACTGAGTTGCCAGGCTTGCTGCTATCTGGCCAAATTGGCATCTGACTAGGGATTTGAACTGCAACCTCTGTTACCCATCCCCCAAGTTTCACATCTGTTATTTCTACCAGCCCATCCTATATAGCAAGGGGGATTGGCTCCGGTGGTCCCTTTCTCACCCGTGGCAAAAACACTTTCTCCATGTAGCGCTAGGTGCATTTTTTACATCAACTTTAATATCGGACCATTTCATTCCTTTTTCATTTTCTTTTTCCTCTCGATCTGCTCATGTTGTCGGTTGTAAATTAATATTAATCAGGGGCGATTCACTGACTATTTTATAAGTAGTCTTGCATTGCCAGACCTTCCTCACAGTGCTGCAGAGGAGGGTCTGGCTAGTCCACACAGCATTCCAGGATGGTGTAAAAACCTGTTCTGGTTTATTGGCATTTCTTAAAACCAATCACAATCATAGTGGGCGTGGCTAAGGGCCGGACAGAGCCACAGTGCCTCTGCTAAATAGTCTCAGGAAGGAAGTTGTTTTGGTGGAACATGTGTACGTTCAGAAGTAGTTTTAGTCATCAACAGAAAACTCAGATTGGACAGATAGTCTAGCTAGCTGTCTGGATTTACCCTGCAGAGATCTGAGGACCAGGTAACCATAGTCCTCAGATTGGACAGATAGTCTAGCTAGCTGTCTGGATTTACCCTGCAGAGATCTGAGGACCAGGTAACCATAGTCCTCAGATTGGACAGATAGTCTAGCTAGCTGTCTGGATTTACCCTGGCTATAGACTAACTCATAGGCACCTATGGGCGTGACATGAAGCCGCCAAAGCTGCGCCACATTTAGAGTCGATTCTGATTTCTAAGGGGAAACCGGAGTAGTCCATGTATGCCCACGCACGTCCTACACCGGTTTCCCCTTATGTTTTATTTCATAAATCTGAATATTTCTGTGCGTACGCACAGGCTCCAGGTATTCCATTGGTTTCCAAGTGGGCTGTATAACATCAAATGCCAAAATGTAAGGCCCACAAGGACTAAGGACCAAACACCAAGATATGCTAAGCTGGGTTTTGCATGGCTGCTGGAACCATGCTGGGATTCACCAGATAAGCATGGGTCAGGAAGAGACAGGGACAAAGAGGATGTTGTGCAACTTGACTGTCATGGGTCGCAGGTTTCTCTGCAAATCAACTAGGCTTTGCACATAGCTCTGATTGGTCTAGGCAGAGTCTATTTGGGCTGTGATTGGTGCAGGCAGTCTTTGAAATGAGTATTTATTGGACTCAACTGTGTCAATACCTGAAAACCCAGAGGTTCAAAGCTGGTTTCCCTGCTGCGATCGTCCGAGGTGAGTGCTGCTGTAGAAACCACATTCCTCATTATTAACTGTTTAATAGGAATGTTTTCTTTGGTATAAAGTAGTTCAAGTTAAATCAGCTTCTGTCAAGTAAAAAAATAAAGTCCAGCTTTATAAGCCAGCCCCATCAGTTGATTCACATTTTGTTGTTGCATATTTCAACTAAAGAAATGTTGCATGTGACTGCAGGTATAAGGAAGCCTTCCTGTGAATAACATGATGAGGAAAATCTGCACTCTAGTTGCCCTGATGCTGCTCTTTCCTGCTCCTGGGGTGTCAGACCTGAGACCTAGCAACTTTGTACAAACGGTTTACTCCAGTTCCTCGCCGTCCTGGATAGAGGCACAGGCCTTCTGCAGAGGAAAAAAACTAGACCTGGTCACCATCGGCGGTGAAAGGGAGAATCAGATCTATGTCCAAAACCAGGGATGGATCGGTCTGTACCGAGAGAACTCAACTGCTGCGTGGAAATGGTCCAGAAGAGGCGAGATAGCCGACTTCACCAACTGGAAAACCGGTAAGCAGGACTAGAACGTAATAGGGGTGGGGAATCAAATCCCAAATCCTATGTATCGGGATTTTTTTTTGTGACGATTTTAAAGCTGATTCTTTTTTCCTAGAATTGTGAATTTTTTATTTATTTTTTAAACCAACGATTTACCTAAATCTTTTCTGTTTATACGGTTCCACCACCAGCGACTTGTGGAAAATGCAGAAAATCCATAAATAAATAAATAAATAAATGTCCGACTGACTGACATGTGATGTTCATTCTTCTTGGATAACAAGAATAATTGTGATGTGAAAGAATGGAATCGGGGCAAAAAGCATATTACTCTCAGGCTTTTAGTACAGTAACTGAAAATGATTTTAGAAATAATGTCTGAACATTTTCACCGCACCATTACCAATGGTAATATTTGAAATAATTTATATTTATTTATTTATTTGATATAATTACAATCATTTAGTACAGGGCACCTTTTCATTTTTTGCTTTTGGTAATTGATATCCAAAAAATGAATGTTCTAATAAAAGCACTATATATGACCACATTAAATGATTTATGAGCTTGTAGTGTTACCCTTGTGTGGTGATGATATGTTTGTTCCACAGCCAATGTTCCCGGTCTGGGGGACCCTACACATTATTAGCCTTTTAAAACCATACAGCCATGACAATATATGTAAAAATACTTAACAGATGTTTACTTTAGCTCAATTACCAAGGATATATAAACATGTATGGTTCATATTAGCCATTTGCCCCTGTGAGATCTAATTTAAGATCATATGATCATGACAAGGAAATCCAATTATAAAATAAGGTAAAAAAACATAGAAACAAGATTTTTGATCATTATTGGTGCTTATTTCTTAGAACTTAATCAGAACAGGTGAAAGTGCTTGAATTGTAACAATGTTGTAACTCTGTGTGAGAATAGCAGGTGCAGAAATACAACATAGTTTCATAGAACCTACATTTAAATACACTCATGTCCAGCAGACCCAAACACCTCATATGTTATAGTTATGTGTAAGGGGGGGGTTAGAAGAAATAATAAATAGCATCATTTTTCTTTCAGCAAACACTGAAGACGGGTCCCACAGACCACAATCAAGGGTTAATGGCTAAAGCAGTTGCAATAACTTATTATATTGAGGCAAAGGTTACATTCAGGTTACAAAATATGACATTGAGACTGTTTATGTACTACTATATTTGTAATGGGAACCCAGTCACATGACCCCAGTGTACGTGCTCTTACTGTTCCTGCAGGTGAACCACGAGATCCTAATAACTGTGCTTTTAAGCATCTCAATGACCCACAATGGTTGAGCGATCTCTGTGGAACACGACACAGTGTGATGTGTTCCAACGAGACGCTGGTTCTGGTGAAGGAGAACAAGACGTGGGAGCAGGCGTTAAACCACTGCAGGAGTCTGGAGGCGCTGGACTCGAGTAAGCCAGCCACTGATTACCAGAACTACCGCTATGACCTGGCCAGCCTGCTCACTCCAGATGACCACGTCTACGCACGAGAGAAGGCACAAGATGCTACCACTAATGAGGTAGGGCGCTTTTCTAGATAGACGCTATATTTAGGTTTCTAGTGACAGTGCCCTCTAGTGGTAATTATGACGGGAGCAAAGCAGGAAGTAATGCAATGAACTAAAGAGCGCCAAAGTGTCCACATAATGAGGTGGGGGGGGGGGGGGGGACTGTAAGTAAGTTTTTTTTTCTTAATCTTAACTAGGTAGTTTTGGTGCCATAACCCCAGTGTGTTATTTTAACTTTACCCTATCATGTGTAACCCGAAGTGAAGTAACGTCTGATTTAAACCCTAACCACAACTTTGTTTTAACTTAACTAAGTCAAGTTGGTGCCTAAACATAACCAAACTGCAACCATTTCACAAGGTCAAATACAAATTCCTGACCTTTACATCTAAAAGCGTTCTCTGGTCCTGATAAACGTTGTTGTGTGTTCTCGCCACCGCCATGGCCGCTGTTATATTAAAATCAGTAGGGTTTTGTGGCGAAGTGGCAGCCTCCCAAGGTAATTTTTTTATGACCCATGGGGGGCAGCATGAGCACTTAAAAAAAACAACAAAGCTGTTTTCTATTATTAATCATTTCACTGTGTGGGGAATTGGCAAATTGGCGCTCCCTGCAGCTGCATGCGCCCCTGGCTGCTGAGGTGCCCTGCACAGAAGGTGGACAAATCACCTCTGTGTCCCCCAAATGGAACAGTCCAGACAGGGGGAGGGGTACATGAGCCTCTTTGAGCTTATCACCTTTATGCATGCTAAGGATCTATAGGACATGGTACCGATCGTACCCCCACTGTTGGACTGGCCTCATTCACCTCCTGCTGTGTTTCTATCGCTCGGCTACCTGTTGCTAGGTGTGGACGGGCCTGCGTTACCTGGCTGGGCAGTGGCTGTGGGTGGGAGGAGAAGAAACGCAGTGCTCGGCTATTGAAAGTTGCCCGACTCAGACAGCCTGTGGCATTCTGGTAAAGAACGGCAACACAGAGTTGGGGACCATGGACTGCACGTGGAAAAGGAACTTCATCTGCTACAAGAAGCATTAGAAGAACATAACTTCTCGTTCTTTGAGAAAGTCAACTTCTTCCTTCCTAGTTCATGTTTTAATTCTGTGATTGCTGTAAGATTTCATCTTTTAATAGGTCCAAAAGGTCAGGGTTAGGGTTTTCAGAAATCATGTCATCCAAAATATTACATATAGTTAGAATGGAGCATTTACTTATAATCTGTTTTATTCTCCCCATGAGTTTGCTGGGTGTACTTTTTGTACTGCACTAAGACTTTACAGCTGTAGATGAATGAATAAAATCCTAAATAAAATGAAATACATTATATTTCAATTTATATATTTGAACTGTAAGTAGAGTTGTTTACACTTTACTTGAAGGTATCTACATAAGAGGGACATGAAACTGTCATGAACGTGTCATAAACATTTATGATATATGCTTCTTTTTAGTTAGTGTTATTCGGTTTTGTCATGACTTAGTGTTAGGGTTCATGTGTCATGACTATGTCATGACAGTGTTATGTCATGTCACTCCTATGTAGATACCTTCAAGCCCTAACCTTAAAGTCTTACCGTATAGTTTCATAAATATTCCATAACCTATGTTATCATTTTGTTAGTAAGCATTATGTACCTAAATCTAAATTACATTACATTATTACATCATCAACCTTCCCTTTGTGTCATAGCTAGTGTTCATTTCTCCTGACGAGATGAGACTAAATATGTTCGTCAACGACCTTTTTTTTCCATGACGACGACGAGACGATGACTAAGACTAAAGTATCATGCATTATTGTTGATGAAAAATGAAACAAAAAGAAAAACTAAGATAAAATCTCTCATTTTTGTTTCCAATCGTCTCTACTTTGTCATCCTGAGATAGAATGAGGGCAGCGCCCGATTGGATGCAGCGGTCCAATCAGATTCGCTGTGTCATTCAACAATATGGTCAGGTAGTTATGACATTTAACCAATATTTGAGATGTGTTAAACACTATTTGACCGAAATAATCTCAGAAAAAAATATTCAAAAATATCTGTTTGGACTACATCTTGACTAAGATACCTGAGTTCTCTTTGACTAAAATGACGAGACCTTTAGTCGACTAAAACTTGACTAACAAAAAAATATAATGTGAATGACTAAATATGACTAAAACTAACAAGGACATTTGGCACAAGATTAAGGCTGAATCTCATTTCTCTATCTTACCCCTACCCCTTACCCCTTCACCTTGGTTTTGCGCGTTCACGCGGGACCTAGTGGTGTCCCATTACCGAGGGGTAGGGGATAGACCGAGGGAGGGATAGGGATAGACCGAGGGGTAGGGGTGAGACCGAGGGGTAGGGGATAGACCGAGGGGTAGGGGTGAGACCGAGGGTTAGGGGTGAGACCGAGGGGTAGGGGTGAGACCGGGGGTAGGGGATAGACCGAGGGGTAGGGATAGACCGAGGGGTAGGGGTGAGACCGTCTAAAGGGGGATGAGACCCAGGGGTAGGTGGGGGTGAGACCGAGGGGTAGGGGATAGACCGAGGGGTAGGGGTGAGACCGAGGGGGGATGAGACCGAGGGTCAAACATGGGGTGAGACCGAGGGGTAGGGGTGAGACCCAGGGGTAGGGGATAGACCGAGGGGTAGGGGTGAGACCGAGGGTTAGGGGTGAGACCGAGGGGTAGGGGTGAGACCGGGGGGTAGGGGATGAGACCGAGGGGTAGGGATAGACCGACAGGGGATAGACCAGCAAAACCGAGGGGTAGGGGGGAGACCAGGGGGATGAGACCGAGGGGTCCAGAGGGATGAGACCGAGGGGAGGGATAGACCGAGGGGTAGGGGATAGACCGAGGGGTAGGGGATAGGACCGAGGGGTGGGGGATGAGACCGAGGGGGGGATGAGACCGAGGGGCAGGGGATGTAAGACCAGGGGTGGGGATAGACCGAGGGGTAGGGGATAGACCGAGGGGTAGGGGATAGACCGAGGGGTAGGGGATGAGACCGAGGGGGGTGAGACCGAGGGGTAGGGTATATATATATATATATATATATGGGACACTGATGAAATATAGGGGGGTTACTGGCCAACAGGCTAGATAGACCGGGGGTGGGGATAGACCGAGGGGTAGGGATAGACCGAGGGGTAGGGGATAGACCGAGGGGTAGGGATAGACCGCAGGGGTCCATTTTTGGGGATGAAACCGAGGGGTAAGGGTGAGACCGAGGGGGGATGTAACTATTCATTATTGCATTGGTACTATATTATTATGATTTGTAATGAATTCCTGTTCATTGTTCATGCACTTGTATATTGTTGTTGGTTTTGATACGGGACACTGATGAAATATGAGGGGGGGGGGTTACTGGCCAACAGGCTTCAGACTGGTCTGGAATATCAGAACAGCTGTAGTTAATGTGTGTGTTTGTGGTCTTGTGTGTTTTATATTTTTTTAGTTTTACACATATGAAGCCTTTTTATGTGTGTGACAGTAAGTTATGGTTCTAATAGTTGATAATGGTTCTGTAACATCATTTTATGTAATGTTTTTGCCTGTTATGTTTAATTTATCTGCAATAAAGACGAGAAGATTTTTGTTAACAAAAAGTTATGAACATCAATGACATTCAAAACAGTGATAACTGAAACGGACATATACAACACACCATGTATACAGAGTGCATATGTATGTATACATGATACATGTGTATACACATACTATGTATTGCAAACAGACCTAAGTACTACACAGATAAGAACCTCTGCCTCTGCACCACCAAAGTGAACATAAAATAACTATTAAATATATAAATGCATATGCCACTGTTGTCCAAACCCACACAATCAACAGAGACGGCATGTTGGAAGTTTGTGATCAATACTGTATGGTGATGTAACCAAGTGGTGTCCCATTTCATATGACCATGTGTTTTTCAGTTTTTGTTTACCCCTTACCCCTTGGTTTCAAGGGCCAGGGGGTAGGGGTAAGGGGTAAGGGGTAGGGGTAAGATGGAGAAATGGGATTCAGCCTAAAATAGATGACCATATTTGGTAATGTTCCAACATGGCCACCAGGGGACGCTATGATGCTTCAGAAAATCCTCCGTCAGGGGCATGAGACATGGAATCCTCTCAGATCACTGCCGAACACTCTGGTCTAACCTTTAACCACCATGGAATATTTACAATGTGTACTTGTATAAAATGCAAGGTGGGGGGGGTTTCTATACTTTTGAATGGGGCCAGACTGGGGCTCAGTTTGGAGAAGGGGCCTCATCTGGTAAATTTAACGTTTCAAACTTTCTCTCATCATTGGTCTTTGCAGTCATTTTGCTTCTTTTTCTAGTTGTTTTTCAGCATGTCTCTTTGGAGTAGTAATAGTTTTGCCTCTTTGTAGTAGTTTTGTGTCTCTTTGTAGTAGTTTTGTGTCTATTTCTAGTAGTTTTGTGTCTCTTTGTAGTAGTTTTGTTTGTCTTTGTAATGGTTTTATTTCTCTCTCATTTTAACCTCTGTAGTCCTTTTGCTTCTCTTTGTTAGTAATTTTGCATGTCTTTGTAGTCCTTTTGTGTCTCATTGTAGTCCTTTTCTTTCTCTTTGTGATCATTAGTTTGTCGTTAACGGTCCTTTGTTTGTCTCTTTGTAGTCCTTTGGCTTCTCTCTGTGATATTTTTGTTCCTATCTGTAGTCATTTTGTGTCTTTTGTGGTCGTTTTGTTTCTCTTTTTACTCATTTTGCGTCTCTTTGTAGTCCTTTGCGTCTTATGTCTTGTGTAATATCTTTGTTTCTCTTGGTAGACATTTTGCATCTTTGTAGTTGTTTGATTGACTTTCCAAAAACACATTTTAGCAGTCACTTAACGCAGGTTAAGGTTTTGATACTACCTATTACCTTTTGACTCTGGTTGGACTGAATCTGAATCTGTGTTGGGACAGATAGACGTCTGGGGATGTCCCCATAACTCTCTGCAGATAAGCAGACTTTTCTACCACATCTGACATGAGCCCTATATCCGCAATAGTATTATTATGATATATTATTATTGGGTAGTGATGACACGTAATATAATGTATTACCTGGAATCCTCTGATAATTAGTGCATGGGCATTGTGATGATTTGGGGTCATATTGGCTGGGTCGGCAATTAGAAAGAGAAGTTTAGACAGAGCCTTCATCATCATCATCATCCTCATATCCGGGGGATGATGTCAGATCATTCAAGTGAACTACAGACTTTGTTTATCCTGTGCAGGTAAGTTCTTAACCACATGAAGTCCCGTAATACTAGAGCCATGCGAGTAGAGCTTTAGAGCACAGTTAGATAGTTAAATGACATATTCACAAGATCACAAGCTGCAAATTAATTCAGCCAAAAGAACCATCCATCCCACACAACCACAGTCATTTAAACAGTCAGGGACATCTAAATATCTTTAGAAAATATACTCCCATATTTTGTGTCTCTGGTGCTTTCACACACATACAAACTTGGAAAAAAAACTATCCATGATGTTCTCAATGAGATTCGGTTTCTGAATGTCCTCTGTCTTCAGTCTCCAGGTGAGCTGTTCAACATCTGCACGGCTTTCTACGTCACTAGAGACGAGGTGGCTAACCGTAGCATGCTAGCTCGTTCTCAATGGAAAACACTGCTCCAACAGCCACGAATGGACCAGAATCTCCAAAAGAACTACTTCCTGTCCCTGTTCTACTTCCTGTCCCTGTTCTACTTCCTGTCCCTGTTCTACTTCCTGTCCCTGTTGTGCAGGTATTCCACAAGTGGCCCTGGTCTAGAAGAAGTCTCCCAGCTAATCCTGCCTTGGACTGACCAAAGCTGGAGAAAGAGTTATCTAGCTGATGGATCTTACCGAGCTACTGAGCTCCCAACAAAGATAGGCTAGAAGGGAGATGTCTCACTCTTTAACTAAAACAGAGACCTAAACACACAGGGTGAAAACAGGATCTGCAGCAATGAAAGTACAACAAAAATATGGTGTTTTTAGAAAATTAAACCATGTAAACCTATTCTGGTACAACCTCAAAATACAATTATGAACCTGAAAATGATCAGAATATGGGCGCTTTAAGTTGTGTTGCAGATCATTCCAGTAGTATAAGTAATATTCTACCAATGTTCCCCCAATCAGTGTTAGAATAAGATATCTTTAAAGCCAACATATCCTGTGATCCGTTGTCATGGTAATAAGCTCTGAACTTAACTAAAGGTGTTATTCTTAGATAGCAAGGTCTTATAAATGAAGACGTGGGTATGACATTCTAGATGTCCATCCAACCTTTTCATACAACTCAGTGGTGATGGCTTTCTTGTATAATGGCTCGAATGGCACGTATGGTGGATTGTATAATCTGTTTTTCTGTGTTTTCAAAGTAGAAACAAAGCTCTTCTTTTGATTTAAAAATCCATTTTGAATTCTGAGCAAGACGTTGAACTTGAACTAAATTCTTAAGTATTTATAATGCTGCACTGTATCACTAAGATCTCCATTTAGAGCATACAGGGTAACCGGTCCGTGCTCTTGTGAACTGCTAGTGAGGAAAAGAGAGAGTAAAATACATGATCCTGAAAAGCAATGAGAACCTGTGCGTGTGTGCTTGCGTTTGCTTTGGTTTGGATGTAGAACAAAGCTAGAAAGACATAGTAAAGAGTTCAAACTCAGCCATATGTGGAAAACCACGATACCGAAAGTAGACTTCCCCTGTGTCTGTGATTACTGCAACATAGAATTACATGAGGCTGGTCTGGTGTTGGATGGCTTTAGATGGCTGAGGTCAACAACACATCCAGTTAAAACATGTGACCTTATGGGTCAGAGCGCAGCCCACGCCATGCTCGCAGCTCCCATAATGTGAGGCTAGTTTGCCAGCTCTGCTGCTTCACGGCTGGAGAAAACCGTACACGTGGAACACACAGTGGCTGTATGGATGATCCACTAGAGGGGGCTGTACATTGACAGTGACTGAGAGCGATCCAGCTGCAACCACCCACTCAGAGAAATACTCACTTCACTTGTTCAGGTTCAAAAAGCAGTGGTGGAATGGGACTAACTGCATATATTTAAGTATGGTACTAAAGTACAAACCTGAGGTACTCTTTTCTTTTCATGCCACTTTCTACTGCTACATTTCAAAGGGAAATATTGTGTTTTTGGGGGTGCGATCACAGAAGAGCTTGTGTCATGTGAATGCAACAGCAGTTTCATTGTCATTACTTAGATTTACTCATAGGACAGAAACTACACACAATGGCTTTAATCTGAACTGTAGTCACTTCACAAATGAGGTTTTTGCACAAATCGGATGTTTTATTATTAAATATAACTACCCAACAAGATAACGGCCTACAAGTTTCGCTGAAAGACTTAGAATCTTACAAAACCTAATCATTCTTGAAATAAAGAAATAAATAAGCATTACAATTACACTGTATATGTTCATTCGTGACCAATGGTCATGCTTCATGTAAGGAAGACACCAATATAAGACTTGGGCTAGAATTCCTTACAGAGATATTTTCCTTGGATCAGGGAGGCCCCAAAATCTTGGTTGCAGCTGTCGCCATGGTCCCGCTACACGTCCTGCAATGCCCTGCTACATCCTGCTACGTCCTGCTGTGCCTTGTAACGCCGCACAGTGCCCTGCTATGCCATGAACTACTACAAAGAACTACTACATACTACTATTTTTTTGGGACTGTTATTGCCACTCTTCATTGTAACCCCAACCGGTCGTCAGACACCGCCTACCAAGAGCCTGGGTCTGGGTCTGGCCGAGGTTTCTGCCTAAAAGGAAGTTTTTCCTCGCCACTGTCGCACTGTTGCTTGCTCTGTGGAGGAAAATACTAGAACTGTTGGGTCCTTGTAAATTCTAGAGTGTGGTCTAGACCTGCTCTATATGTAAAGTGTCTCGAGATAATGCTTGTTATGAATTGATACTATAAATAAAATTGAATTGAATTGAATAGATATCAGTGTGACCCATTTTTTATAATAATAGAGCAAAATCTAGAATCATAGACGTGCATGCTATTTTTTGGGGGGCCTTTATTTATAGGACAGATGAAGACATGAAAGGGGAGACAGCATGGAGCAAAGGGCTACAGGTCGGAGTTGAACCTGCAGCCACCGCGTCAGGAGGTAAACCTCTTTATATCAACATCTGATGTGTGTAGCAAAGAAAATATGAATATTTAAAGGGTAAATATATTTGACAGGGCAGGGTGTCCTGGTAGCGTAGTCTTTAAGACGCTGTCTCCCCATGATGTCCACATCATGTCTACATCATGTCCACATGATGTTCACATCCACTATCAGCTAAAACATATATGTCACTAGAGGGGGGAGCCCAATCTCCTCTCCTCTCCCACTCTCTCTCTCTCTCTCTCTCTCTCTCTCTCTCTCTCTCTCTCTATATATATATATATATATATATATATATATATATATATATGTTTATAAAAAAATTTTTGGAGGGAGGGGGGCTTTTTCCTTACATTAGATACAGGAAAGTGGGGAGAGAGAGAGAAACGTATGACATACAACAAAGGGCCTCAGGTGAGATTTCAACCCGGCCGCTGCAGGACTCTACATGGCCTACATGGAGGACAGCTCTGCTGGGTGACCTAGAGGCCGCCCCCTGTCCTCTATATTTGCTAGTTATGAAAGTCGGATAAAGAATGCAGATTCGATGCGGATCTGGGCGGTGTAGCATGTAACGTGTTCATACAAGGCCAATCACAGCCTTAAAAGGTATCAGTGCCGCTTTAAAAGAGTGAATGGACGCAAAGATGAGTGAAATGTCCCGGTCTGTCTTAGTTCTGGTTAATATCTAACAAACAAGCTGGGCAGACATGAGAGAGGCTCTTCTATCTGAGGTGACTAGAAGGAGAATCATACTGCAATAGTCCAGATGTGAAGTGATAATTTACAACATTATAGCCAAAAGAAAATAGTGTGATATTGAAATAATCCTGAGCTAAAAAAAAACAAGCCTTAACAACTGATTGGGTAGCAATGGTATCAATTTGTGTATCTAACTCTCTGCTAGGAATGGAATAAGCATATTTCCTAACATGTCAAACTATTTTTTCCATTTTTACTTTTTATATATATAAATAACACAGGACTTTCACCCCGGAGACCGGGATTTTTAAGTACATTTTGCTAAAAATGCATACTTTTACTTTAGTAACATTTTGAATGCAGGACTTCTATTGCTACTTTTCTGAATATGTCTTCCACCGCTGATGTTTGGGATCTCGTAGGAATGATGACTCAAGCTTTCCAGCTGGATGATGGCTGGCTGGACAGTTTTCAGCAGGTTACAAATCAGAATGCTGCTTGACTATATCTATTACTGTTTTTCATATGGTAGCCTGTGTATTTGTTTAGACGTTGGCTTACAGCCTTTTTTCTTGCTGTTTTGGCACACACACACACACACACACACACACACACACACACACACACACACACACACGGTCTAATAAAGTACACAACAACAGAAACCCATTCGAGGCTTGTGATGCCATTTGCCATTTCATCCCACATTCCAGGGTAGTTCTCTCGCTTGGGGTGAAAAGACCCTGTGAGAAAGTAGAGGGGGTGTGTGTGTGTGTGTGTGTGTGTGTGTGTGTGTGTACGTCAGTTCGGTCATGACTGAAACGTTTTCCTCATCTGAACTGAGGAGAAGCGAGGAAAGGCATGTTGCTCTACAGACAGATATACTCTGCAGGCTATTTTGTCTGTTTGCATTTTGAACTGTTTTGAAAGAGGTGGAGAGGTGATGGTGCTCGTAGATACAGTATGGAATATGTTAGGTTTTTCAGTTTGCTACACACGTTGAAACGTAGGCATATAGTCCATGGATGTATGATAAGACCTGGGTGCAGTGTTCAAGGCAGAGCCCCGGGCTCATTCATTCCGTATGAGACGATCAGATTTACTCAGTGGTGCATAAAGCCAAAAAAACAACAACTTCCGCACATAAAGATGATTGGACTGTTTTGGAACTGTTTTGGTGGTACAGTACATGTGCACGTAGGGAGGCGAGCTCTGGAATGAAAATGGCTGTCAAGTATGTGAAGAAATCTTTACTCCAAAAAAAGAAACATCATTTGATTACCGTTCTAGCTCGGAAGATGTTTCCGGATCGACCGGAGTTTGCAGTTCTAACACAAAGAAAGCGAAAGGTAATGGGACATCGGGCTGAAAATGAGGGACATCTGGTGGAACCTCCAGCACCGCAGCGTGCATGGGGATTTAATCATTTCTACTTTCTAAATGTAATCAGACCAAATTGATCAAATTCTAAGCTCAAGCCCACGTTAGCCAATCAGAATCACTTCTTCAGCTGCCTAAACCTCCATTTGTCTCAGTCTACATGCAAACGAAGATTTCCAAAATCTCCACTCTGGCCGGAGGTTTTAGAAACGCTCGATATCATCGGCGAATTCTCCGTTTGCGTGTAAACGAAGGGAAATGTCTCAGTTTTTCAAAATAACCATGTACCTGTAAACAGGGCCCCAAACCAGCTTGTGTTCCTGGTATGACCTGATAGTGAATCTGATTTTTCCATTCCAAAGAGGTAGCGTGTGTGTGTGTGTGTGTGTGTGTGCGTTGTGTGCGTCTCAGGGTTGAATTCAGAGGGGGCGGGGCCATCGACCGGAGTGGGGAGCTCTGACCAAAAAGATTCTGCCATTGATGTGGATCAGCGAGCAACATAAGCAGGCCAGATGGGGCACGCGTGTGGAGATCTGGGTGAGGTGGGTGGAGCCAAAGGCAGGGCAGGTCCTCCTTGATTGGCTGTCTGTGGATGACTACATGGGTGATGTGGTCTGAGCAGAAGATATATGTCTCTGCTTTTTCTTTACTTTCTTTTTTTCTCATTCTTTGTTTTTTTCTCTCTCTCTCTCTCTCTCTCTCTCTCTCTCTTTCTCTCTCACACACACACACACATTCTAACACAAACTATCATGTTGAGTCCTGTGTTGGTCTTGCTCTGCGAGGCAGCGGGGTTACTTTTGCACAACTGCAAAGCAAGCTCTGCTTGAAACAGTCACACACAAAATATATAATTATATTTGTGAGTGTAACAAATGGATATAATACAGTTAAAACACATAAGCAACAAATGCACTGCGTTAGGGTTGATAGCAGACCATAACAGAGCACAACAGTGAAGTGAATCATTTAAATGTCAGCTTGATATGCACGTCTGGGAAATCAATTGAGTGCAGGTGTAACTGAGTTTCTTTTCTCAGGGAGTCCAAATAGGGGTTATTGCAAATGTGTGTGATGATATGCTACTATAGTAGGTTTGGGCTTAGTGCCACAGACAGGGCTGGATTAATCCACCGGTGGTCCCTGGAGCAGTAATTAACTTTGGGGAACATATTCATTTCTTATTAAATAATTTGTATCTAACCATAAATTGATGAATCTCTGTGCGTTAATGTGTCTCCAGTGGGGACGAAGGAGTTGCTACATCCCTGGGCGGCTCATTCATTTGGGGTTCACCAAATGTGCTTGCGTGGCCCTGTACCTGTGCAAACAGCTGCCACCCGCCCTGCAGCGCTGTCTTTTGGCTTTGCACCTTCAACGCCTCCACAGCACACATGACACATCCACCCACTGCTTTCACTGCTGATCTGCCCACTCCAGTGTTTTAGTGTTAACCTTCTCATCCTGCACACATGTCTGCATGTATGTAACCCAGTATTCACAGCTGCGTGCCTGTGCAGGCTTGTCTCCATGGGTTTGTACAGGCACAGGTCGAACCAGTGGAACTTAAATGACCAAGACGTGGCAGCACATCACCCCAAACCTCATCCACCTTCACTGGCTACCAATTAAGTCCCACATCAAATATCAAATCCTCCTTCTCGTCAACAAATCCCTCCATGCCCTGGCCGTCCTCCATCCATAGACCCCAACCCGACACCTGTGGTACTGAGACACTGGCCTGCTCCCCATTCCCCACACCAGAATGTGTCACGTTGCACCCCCATCCCTCTAGAGCACCCTCCTTGCAGATATCGGAAATGCTACATCCCTGGACATATTCCTGAAACACCACCTGTTTACCCCAGCCTACAACCACCCTTAGTGTAGCCATTTAAAGGGTCCTTGGGTTTCATGAAAGGCGCTATAAAAGTTATTATTATTGTGTCTGTCTGTCTGTCAGCATCTTGGAGTGTTTTGTTCTGCCTCCGTTTGCCTTCCGTCAGGAAACCTTTTTCTTTAACCCCGCCCTTCCTCTTGAAAACCACGCCCCCTTGCTCTCTCAACTGTTCTACCCTCAGCAGACCCAAACCTGCCCGTGTTGTTTTCCCACATACAGTGATCGCTCACGTTAACAGAGTATTCCAGCCAGAGATGCTGTCCTCCTGTGTCCTGTCCCAGCAGTAGTGACCCAGTCCACCAGTAACACCAGTAGTAGCACCAGCAGAGCAGCTTCTCGGAGCGCCTGCAGGGATCCAGGGTCTGCGTGTGTGAATGGGAGTTCTGGTTGTAGGCGTGCAGTGATCCAATGTGACCACCAGGAGGCACCAGGGCAATTCAGTCTGTCAGAGTAGAGCTGCTGTGATCACCCGTAGTGGTAAAAGTAGACAGTATTAGAGACAGTACTATTACCATTGCTTTCCACTGTTACAGTCACGGACACACATGTAATGTCTCAAAAATAAGAGAAGACGTGATCAAAAACGTATTTGAAGACAGGTTTTTAGTATCTATAGGTAGGTTTTGGGCACTAGCAACATGCAACAAAGTACATATACACAAGTACTGTACTTAAGTACCAATTTAAGGTACGTGTACTTTATTTGAATCTTTTCTTTTCCTGCCACTACTTCTACTCCGCTACATTAGTCTGACAGCTTTAGTTACTTTACAGATTAAGCGTTTGCACACAAAACACATGTATGTTTTTTGTATGAATTATACTACCCAATAATATACAGGCCTACATGTACAGCTGAAATGATTAGACCATTAAACAGTTTGGATCATTCTCCTCATGATACTTACATACTTGTACTTAACTCTCATGTTGTCTTCCCATTGACTATGCAACCTTTTGTTTTTCTGGGTCCAAATTTTTTTTAAGCTTTTTACTCAATGTTTTTTAACAATCTTTTAACCTTTTTTTCTTAAATGCTATAAAATTGAATCAAACACTCACATTTTGGTAAAAATATTGAAATGATCATTTCTTTAGCAACACGTAAAATGGGTCAAATTTGACCCGAGGACAACCGGAGGGTTAAGTGACATTTCCAATGCAGAACTTTTACTTGTAGTATTTTCTACAGTGTGGTATTAGTACTTTTACTGAAGTAAAGGATCTCCCACCGGTGTTGGGTAAATGAAATTCCTCCACTGACTGTACTACTGTAAGTCTTGATCACTGCATAGTTATGGAATTTAGATTTTTGGTCAATAAAGCCAGAACAACAAGATTAGGGCAAAACCGTTGTTTCAGGTTCACAGACCCTGCAGCTCGGTCTGGAAACCTACACGTTTAACACGATGACGATGGAGAAGAGACCAAGCAGCTTCCTGTTTACATTCAACATGGCGGCCACCGAAGCGCAGCGACCCGTTGATGCCGCTGTCGTGATGCTGCTGTTAGAAAATATTTCAAGTTTTCTCTGAAAACGGAACCGAAACTTGCCCTGGAACAATTCCTACAAAGAAGGATGTGTTTGCCTTTCTACCGACCGGCTTAACGTACGTCCCGCAGATCGTTGGTCTGATTGGTTGAAGGACTATCCAGTTGGGTACAGAGTCATCTGAACTATGACTGCTGATCATGCCTCATGTGCAGTCAAAATACAGTACTGACTCCCAGATTAATGTTCAATCTACTACCTACTGGCAGCAGTTGAACAAAACTACTGAGCCAGTCCGAGCTTTGCAGGGGGGATAAAGAACGGCGACATCCCACTCCCGCGCCAGAGCATCAAGTTTGGATGAAATCGAAACATCTGAACAGGTTGTTGTATGTCAACTCGCAGAAATAACAAGTCCCCTGGAAACGAGGTTTAAAAACCGCAGGCATTTCTTTATAACCTTATAACCTTAAGGGTATGTGTGTGTGTGTGTGTGTCTAATTATGCAAAAAAACTTCGCCATGGAAGCAAATACCAAGCCATTCATTTAAGAACAACGGTGCTACCACCAAACCTGTCCCTGTTGATTAGAAATGGCAAAAACTCAACCAACAAATCAGATTGATATTTATATTTGACCGCTGCATTGTATTGGGTGGGCCTGAGATATAATGCCCTTTTTCCTGTAATATCTGCCCACAGCATGAAGCCCAGTCTGCTCTGATTGGTCAATGTTTCAGGGTATTCCACATCTGCACTCTGTGTCTTTGCACCATCATTGCAGCCGGGGAATGACTAGAGTGGCACTTTAGCAGCACTCTCTACCTATATACAGGATAGTACGGAGGTCTTGGAGGCTCATTTAAAGGCACTGTCTTCTCTCTGATTGAGAACTCTGATTGGACCTCAGCCAAGTGTTTTAATACTTTCATAGTATAGCAACCCCACCTGCTTCATAAAAAAAAAAGACATCTAATTTTTTACAATATGGGAGTATTGCTAAGATTAGGAGACTAAAACACTTGGCTGAGGTTCAATCAGAGTTAAAACTTCACAAAGCCTTTTACCACCCAGACACCACACTACATAAACACACTGCACAATGGTTGAATATGACGTTTTGTCCAATATGGGAAAGGTAATGGGAACAGTCAAATATACAAAGAAGAAACACTTTCCAAATGCAGAAAACACACCCTACATTCAACTATAACTATTATAGAAGGGAAATACATGTCAGAGAAAATTACAGTGTCATAAAAGAGGCCCAGGGGTCTCATCAATAAACGTGGCGTACGTAAAAACGGGGCTGAAAATGTGCGTATGCCACTTCCCACGCAAAGGTTATGATTTACCAAAAAAACAAACTTGATGGGAGAATGTGCGGTCCTCCAAACAAACTCTGACCCATGCATGCGCACATTTTGGAGACAATTGGCAACGCATGATGGTGCGGTGCCATAATCCCTGGGTAGTCAGGCTACCCTACACTGTGTGAGAACAGACAGACTTTTTTTTTTGCTTTTTCTCCGCCAGTCGTCATGATTCAACGTCCCAAAAGAACAACAGCCCAGGTGATCAACGTACTGATCAGCATTCTCATGGTCTGCATGGACTTTTGATGGTTAAAAATGGGCGTGCACACGGAGGGATAAGAGGCTGATTCATGTACGCACACTTGTAGGTAATCTGTGATTTATAAAGGGAACATTACTTACAGATGTGAATATGCACGGTTCTATCAATCCAATTTTTTTTGGCGTACAAATACTTTTAGTAAGGATCATACGCACAGTTATAGAAATGAGAACCCACCATTACAACAATGAGCTTTACCTTCAGAATAAAAGGTGACTGGGATCTTTTGGACCTTGGTTATTGTGACCACACACCATTTCTGTTGGAAGAAAAATCTCTGATAGGGAAGAATAAACCATGAAGATTAGAGGGAGAGCCATAGATAGAGAAAGCAACAGAGAGGCAGGACACAAAACTGTTCACTGTAGGCAGTGATGAGTAATTGTGTGTATGTGTGTGTCTGCAGATCTCATCAGCTAACTCAGATTCCAGCAGCTCAAATGTCTTAGTGCTGCAGCAACCAATAGCATGCAACCTACCAACCAATTGACCAATCACGGCCTGTGAGTTAGGCTGTGATTGGTCAATATCTGAGCTCCACCCAGCAGTGGCTGCAGCAGGGCCCAGGCCGTCATCTGCTGCAGCTCCTAGGCTCCTTTTCTGAGGAGTTCCTCTCAAAATGTCCAGCTGGTCCCGTCTCATGCGGAGATGTGTCCAACGGCAAATTCAGAGGGTAAAAAACACGAAATTGCGAATAATTTTCCAGACGGGTAAATTCGTGACCACATTTGTTGCAATCAATTGAAAACCGTTAATAACTGTTAAAGTAACAATTTTGCCATACTACATAGTTTGCTGATTTCTGAATGTTATGGTTGTGTTGTTCCATATTAACGTAGCTACATCTGATGAAACCTGCATCAGCGACGCATTTCTGCCAACTAACGGCAGGATCTCCTGAGGATGATAACAAGGATCTGATTCTGCACACAACAACAACAAGAATACAAAACATGTATTTTATATTCTATATTGTTTTCATACTTCACTGGGACACTGGGACATTGCTGCAAATACAACTGCTTATCAGCATGGCGAGAGCATTGGACTGTAGGCCTATAGCTTTACAGGCGCTGCCTTGACTGTCGGGTCTCTGGGACCCGGGGCAGAAGGCTGTCGGGTCTCTGGGACCCGGGGCAGAATGCTGTCGGGTCTTTGAGACCCGGGGCAGAATGCTGTTGGGTCTCTGGGACCCGGGGCAGAAGTCGGGTCTCTGGGACCCGGGGCAGAAGGCTGTCGGGTCTCTGAGACCCGGGGCAGAATGCTGTCGGGTTTCTGGGACCCGGGGCAGAAGGCTGTCGGGTCTCTGAGACCCGGGGCAGAATGCTGTCGGGTTTCTGGGACCCGGGGCAGAAGGCTGTCGGGTCTCTGAGACCCGGGGCAGAATGCTGTCGGGTTTCTGGGACCCGGGGCAGAAGGCTGTCGGGTCTCTGGGACCCGGGGAAGAACGCAGTTGTATTTTTCTACTACCGCGGCCTCGGCTGTCGGGTCTCTGGGACCCGTCCTGCATTAAACGGTGTATCTCTGCTGCCACGGGCCTTGGGCCAGAATGCGATTGTATTTTTCTTCCACTTCCGTGCCAGCGGTTCTATTGTATTTTGTGTTGTATTGTATGAAAGGGGGAAAAACACAAAACCAAATGCTTGACCTCTGTCAGGAGAGAAATTCCTTCTATAGCTGCAACTTGGATCCAAGTTGCAGCTATAGAAGGAATTTTTTTGTTTGCCTAATCTGCATTTATTTTAGAGACGTACATATATTTTTAAATATTAAAAAAAATATATATATATTTATTCATTAGCATGATAGTTGACGCGAGCTTTTACTTTGAAAGTAAAAGAGATTGTATTTTAATCCAGATGCAAGCTTTTATTTTGAAAAGTAGAAACTCGGGGATGGCAGAAGGATTTTTTTAGTTTGCCTATAATCTGCATTTATTTTATAGACGGACATATATTTTAAGTGTTTTTTCATCAGTATGATAGTCTGCATTTATCTTGTAGACATATTTTTTAAAAGTATTTTATTCATTTGTATGATTGCCGTTACTGTTCAGTCAAAAAAAAAAATATATATATATATATATATATATATACGTATATACTGTATATAGGCTATTAAAAGTAGTTTATTAATTAGCATGATAGTTGACGCAGGTTTATTTTATTCCAGACATTTATCTTGTCAACACAACCATAACATTCAGAAATCAGCAAACTATGTGTATGGCAAAATTGTTACTTTAACAGTTTTTAACGTTTTTCAATTGATTGCAACAAATGTGGTCACGAATTTACCCGTCTGGAAAATTATTCGCGATTTCGTATTTTTGACCCTCTGAATTTACCGTTGGACACACCTCCGCATGAGACGAGACCGCATGAGACTTGACGGATGACATGGGACGCTCCAGGCCGCAGCCATATACTCTTGGGTTTTTTTCCTGTATAAAGAAAGTTTTGGCGCCCCCACAAGCCCACAACACCCCCCACCAGCCAGCCCTGAAGGAAAATCACGAGCGCCAACACGTAACAAGACCTAAATAAGGACCTTTTCACAATACAGTGGTGCATTACAATGCATGGAGGAGCCCCAGACCCCCCACTTAACATGTGTCCCCCCTAAAGACCCATTCGGAGCCAGGAGCCATCCTAGTCTATGTCAAACATTAAAGCCTGAGTTCAGGACTTCTTTGCCAGCTGGTGAATGTGTGTGCAAGTCAACATACTGGACTGTCCACCACAGAAGAAGAACAAGGATCAAGCATCAAGGCAGCGTAGATGATTACCATCACAGCAAAGTCTGGTAGTTTTGATGGTATAAACCAGGAACACTAATTTTAAGTAAAATGTATTAAACTGGATGATAAACAACAACAACAACCTTTTACTAAATAACACAGGTTATCTAGCCTGGACGCCAGTGAATTTAGCCCCGCCCACAACATTTAATGTCAGGAGGTTTGGTCTGGACCATAGACTGTATATTAACTAATAATATGAAGTCTATGGTCTGGACTTGATTTTTGTAGAACAACTATGCTTGAACCAGAGCTGTTTGGACCAATCAGATTGTCAGGGCGGGCTTTATATGATGATGGACAGATGATCAACAGTAACGTAATCAACCACGTCACCAAAGAGCGCTTGGGTTGAATTTACTGACAACAAAGATGGCTGCCGCTGGAGAGCTGAGCTGAGATGTGTAGACTCCTCCATGGCGTCTGTTAGAGAAGATATCAACAGCACTCAGTTGCTCTGATTGGTTGGAGGTCTAGCCGTTGCTGTGATTGGTTGGAGGTCTATCTGTTGCTCTGATTGGTTGTAGGTCTATCCGTTGCTCTGATTGGTTGGAGGTCTATCCGTCGCTCTGATTGGTTGGAGGTCTATCCGATGCTCTGATTGGTTGGAGGTCTATCCGTTGCTCTGATTGGTTGGAGGTCTATCCGTCGCTCTGATTGGTTGGAGGTCTATCTAATTGAGTGCAGAGCCATTTAGTTTCCTTTCCATAATCCCAGACCCAATGGAGACTCATATTTGGACTAGAATCTGAGTATGACCACGTCAGGCTAAAGGTTATCATCACTACTGGGTAAGTTACTTGAAAACTGTAGTCAATTACTCCTTAAAATGTATTCCCTTATTTGACTAATTAACAGCAAAATAATCTAGTTACATTACTTACGTTACTCAACACAGCTCTGTGCCAGCAAAGGTCACTTCAGTATTGTAATAGCCTCTGGGGGGGGACTTGTTCTGGTGGAACATTTGCACCCTGCAAAAGAAAACACCACATACAATATTAAATGAAGTTAAGTGTTCACACAATACAGTAACGTGAGCTTTTTTAAGGAGCTGGATACGTGGTTACACTTCATTATCTCTATCTCTTGTGCACTTCGTCCACAGCAAATCTCAGCCAATAGCGTCCCAAAACTTCCCAGGTGGAGAGAAAAAGCCATAAATATATTTTTTGTAAATCTTTACAAGCATTCCCTAAACGAACCAAGCAGGCCTGCCTTGTTGCACCATCCAACATTTACATTGTTGTTTTTTTTTTGCCGTAGCAAAGTAATTTTTAGAAGGGCTGGCTTAACATTAGCTGCTGAAAATCAAAGTATGGAAATCAGAAACAATGAAGAAACGGATCGCTTTTTGATATTGTTGGAAATGATCTCAATGGTGACTTTGTGAACTCTTATCGTCAAAATGAAATAGAGAGAATTAGTCTGGAATAAAATAGTAAAATCACAATGTGACCTTCATCACTTCAATTATTGTACAGGTTAAACAAATGACATGTCAACTAGTGAGCATTAGGGTTTCTAAGTTGTCAAGGTAAGCTAACAATTGCTGGCTGTAGCTTCATTCAATACAGATGGGTACGGTGGCCCTGAAGGACAAAACACATAACATTTGGCTTTGGGATGATTAAAGATTTGTATTCTAATCCCTCGGCTCAGGTCTTGATGCACCTCCTCCTCTTTATTTCCAGTTCTAGATCCTCCTGCCAAGGTTTCCCCTTGAGTCCTGCATTATTTGTCATTTCTCTGGAGCCTCTGGCTCAAGCCATTCACCAATCGATTATGGTGTCACCAATATGCATTCGTAGTACACAGCATCATCTCGCATTATTTGCAGACAATGTTTTTTTTTTTAGAGAACCCTGCTTGGTCTCTCCGTCACCTTCTATCATTATGTGAAGAGTATGGAAGCTTATCAGGCTTTAAAATTAACTGGTCAAAAATGGAAAGGTCGCCCCATGTCTATTCAAGCCCATATCTCAGTGGTTAAAATGAATGTGTTACCCAGGATTAACTACAGTGCCTTGCGAAAGTATTCGGCCCCCTTGAACTTTTCAACCTTTTGACACATTTCAGGCTTCAAACATAAAGATATAAAAATTTAATTTTTTGTGAAGAATCACCAACAAGTGGGACACAATTGTGAAGTGGAACAAAATCTATTGGATATTTTAAACTTTTTTAGCAAATAAAAAACTGAAAAGTGGTGCGTGCAAAATTATTGGGCCCCTTTACTTTCAGTGCAGCAAACTCACTCCAGAAGTTCAGCGAGGATCTCTGAATGATCCAATGTTGTCCTAAATGACTGATGGTGATAAATAGAATCCACCTGTGTATGATCAAGTCTCTGTATAAATGCACCTGCTCTGTGATAGTCTCAGGGTTCTGTTGAAAGCGCAGAGAGCATCATGAAGACCAAGGAACACACCAGGCAGGTCCGTAATACTGTTGTGGAGAAGTTTAAAGCCGGATTTGGATACAAAAAGATTTCCCAAGCTTTAAACATCCCAAGGAGCACTGTGCAAGCAATCATTTTGAAATGGAAGGAGTATCAGACCACTGCAAATCTACCAAGACCTGGCCGTCCCTCTAATCTTTCAGCTCAGACAAGGAGAAGACTGATCAGAGATGCAGCCAAGAGGCCCATGATCACTCTGGATGAACTGCAGAGAACTACAGCTGAGGTGGGAGAGTCTGTCCATAGGACAACAATCAGTCGTACACTGCACAAATCTGGCCTTTATGGAAGAGTGGCAAGAAGAAAGCCATTTCTCAAAGATATCCATAAAAAGTTGTGTCTAAAGTTTGCCACAAGCCACCTGGGAGACACACCAAACATGTGGAAGAAGGTGCTCTGGTCAGATGGAACCAAAATCAAACTTTTTGGCCACAATGCAAAACGATATGTTTGGTGTAAAAGCAACACAGCTCATCACCCTCAACACACCATCCCCACTGTCAAACATGGTGGTGGCAGCATCATGGTTTGGGCCTGCTTTTTCTTCAGTAGGACAGGGAAGATGGTTAAAATTGAGGGAAGATGGATGCAGCCAAATACAGGACCATTCTGGATGAAAACCTGTTGGAGTCTGCAAAAGACCTGAAACTGGGACGGAGATTTATCTTCCAACAAGACAATGATCCCAAACATACAGCAAAATCTACAAAGGAATGGTTCACAAATAAACGTATCCAGGTGTTAGAATGGCCAAGTCAAAGTCCAGACCTGAATCCAATCGAGAATCTGTGGAAAGAGCTGAAAACTGCTGTTCACAAACGCTCTCCATCCAACCTCACTGAGCTCCAGCTGTTTTGCAAGGAAGAATGGGCAAGAATGTCAGTCTCTCGATGTGCAAAATTGATAGAGACATACCCCAAGCGACTTGCAGCTGTAATCGCAGCAAAAGGTGGCTCTACAAAAGGTGGCCCCCCTTGCGTTTATTAACGCAAGGGGGCCCAATCATTTTGCACGCACCACTTTTCAGTTTCACTTTTCATTTGCTAAAAAAGTTTAAAATATCCAATAGATTTCGTTCCACTTCACAATTGTGTCCCACTTGTTGGTGATTCTTCACAAAAAATTAATTTTTTATATCTTTATGTTTGAAGCCTGAAATGTGTCAAAAGGTTGAAAAGTTCAAGGGGGCCGAATACTTTCGCAAGGCACTGTATGTGAGCTGTATGCTACCTCTCTCCCCTCCTGCTGGCTACTGGCTTAAATTACAGTCAGCGGTATCCAAATGTATCTGGAAAGGCAAGCGGCTATGACTTAAGATGTCCACTTTACAGAGCAGGAGAGAGGATGGTGGTCTTTCAGTTCCCAACTTTAAACATTATTTCTGGTCCTTTGTGTTAAGACCCCTCCTCACTTGGTTCAGCCCAGATGTGTCTGCCTGCTGGCGTACTTTAGAGAGTGCTCTGACAGAGCCGTGGTCCCTCCATGATTTTCTCTTTGCCAATGTTTCTAACAAACAGTGCCAGTTACGCTTTGGCCCCATTATCTCTCATCTTATCAAAACTTGGAGATTGGCTGAAACACATGGCCATATAGCTTGTAACTGACACACTTGTTCCCATATATGTAATAATACAGCACTCCTGATTAGGGGGAGGCCCATAACCGCTCCACAATAGGACTTCATTATTGCTCCACTTCATTGTTTAAAAGACATTTTTAGCGAGGTTGGCTTATTGCCATTTTCTGACTTGCAGAACGCATTCAGTCTACCATGTTCCTCTTTTTCTTTTTCTTTTAAGATCAGCACTCAAGGCGTATGGCGTCCCCTGGCAGAGGCCTTTACCTATCCATCCTATCCAGAAGTTATTTACTGTGCACCCTAAAAACTGTTAAGCAGTTGAGCACAGCAACATTTCTAAAACACAATATAAAAACCGGTGAATTGAGTTTAAAAAGTTTAATCTTTGCAGCTATATTTTAAAATTGGGAGGATGATGATTGTGAAGCCTTTTGGTTGTTGACGTGCTCCAGTCTTGTGTCCAGTTTCTCTTTCAGCACTTATTTCCTATTTTCTGCAACAGACTCATGCACTTACATTTGGTTGTTAATGCTCTTATACGTATGTTATCACCAATGTACAGACCAGAATTGTTGGGAGGTTAATGGTTAAATTCATTTCAATGGAGGCACCGCGCCGACACTCAGGTAAAAGAAATCCAGGATCCTTTGGCCAAACAGTTGAACCAGGCTTGAAGTTTGCCCCAGTAAAGCCACAAAGTGCTGCAACCCAGTCTGTCTGAACATCTGCTAACCTGCGACGCAGCGTAACAGAAACAAACACGCATTGTGTCAGATAATTGCAACATGATATGATTTTTCAGTGCCAAACTCTAATAAACGTGGAAGCAGGGTTGGTTGGTTGAATGGCGGCTCTTTGGCTAAAGTGGAAAAGACAGCTTCCTGACAAGAAGAAAAACAAAAGTGTCGCGCCTTGAACAAGGCACAAAGAGGCGCCTATAAACTTTTGTAAGGTAAAGCCTCCAGAAATCCAAATTAAAACACCTCCATAAAACTTCAAAAACGTGCAGGTCCAATCCAACAGTTCCTCCTCTTCCTACAGCCTGTTCATCCATCACCCCCCTGCTAACGTGGCTAAGTCCTAACAGAAAACAGCAGTGGGTTTAGAGGTGTGCACAAGTGGGGGGGTTAGTTAATAGGCTTTCAAAGCAGCTAATATGGAAAGAAGGACTATTTAAAAATTGCTGAGATTAAGAGAAAGAGGGACATGAAAAGAGGAGAAGAAAGGAGAGGAAGAGGTGACCTGTGGCCCCCCGATGTCATACTGGAAACCGCCAGAGGGGGGCCATTTTAAAAGGCCTACATTAAGACGTTAAGGAGTTTGGGGGGTGCATGCGTGGCCACCAGGTAGCTGCTGATCTTTCAGCTTTTGTGTGTGTGTGTGTGTGTGTGTGTGTTGGCCCAGGTACTACTCAGCTGCATTCAAAGATGGCTGTCTTCTGGCTTTGTGGCATGGTCTGATGTTGGAGTTTGTTTTTTTTTTTTTGGACCATTTTTCAAACAAACAAAATCTGGTCTCGGACTTGGTTCGCTTCCAAGCAGGGCTATTGTACTCAAGTCCGGTCTTGGACTCAAGACCATTTTTTTATGGTCTCGGACTTGTCTCGCACTCGCTGGATTCAGACTTGTCTCAGTCTCGGCATCTGGTCTTGCCAAAAATGGCTTTTGGTCTTGACCGAGTCCAGGTGTTACATTACATTCTGTTCATTGTTGTTTAACCAAACTTAAAATACTATGAACCCACATCCAAATAAAAATATAATACAATACTTTTTAGGGAAGGCATTAACCAACCATAGGGCTACACTCTGTAATACTGGTATGAATCTATATTGTCATTTAGTTGCTCAAATGCTCAGTATTACTAGTACCTACTGTAGCAGTATCATGTATGCTATTATGAGGTATCACCACACCCGTTGCCAGACCTCAGTCTTAAGGGGGGCATATGAAATGCATGGGAGGGCACACTTATTAGCCTACAGTACGTAAACTTACAATAATTGTATACTCTATTCGCGCAGCACGTAATCATCACGTTAAACATAACCAACAGCAATATGACCAGATAGCCTATAGCCTACACCACATTACATAGAAGTAATTTTATGAATATCCATAAAACACTTGACTATACAACATATTAGATGTAACACCAGTAGCATCTCTCAAACATTGCATTTTAAAGCAGTCAACAGAGATATATGCATTGCCATGAGACACACACACACAGACACACACACACACACACACACACACACACACACACACACACACACAGAGACACACACACACAGACACACACACACACACAGAGACACACACACACAGAGACACACACACACACACACAGACACACACACACACACACACACACACACACACACACACACACACACACACACACACACACACACACACTGAACCTACCGGTACTCTCTCCGGTCCCTCCTGTCAGTACAGCGGGAGGCGGCGTTTCTCCGAGCACAACCTCCTCATCAAAGTGTCCTTCCACTCGGACTTAAACTTGTGAGTGAGGTCCTTTTCAAAAGCAAGCTGAATCAGCTGGGCCTTGCGTTTGTGCAGCATACTGCACCGATGGTCTGAGAAGACGCTTTTGAGCGTGGAAAATGAGTTTTCACACATTGCTGTGGAAGCTCCTAAAGTTAGGGCAAGGAGCTAGCATCAGGCTCAGACTGTCGTCCAGGGTCTCCTTCTCCAACATCAGGCGTCGGTGTCGTTTCAATTGTGGCAGAGGCTGTTGGTGGGCTTTTCAACCACTTACGGATATCCATCTTCTTATATAGTGTCTATGATTTGAAGCGAGTAGGCGAAAACTCATCCAGTTTTTAAAAATTCGCGGTAACTGTTGAGTGGCTACATGGACGTAGGCAACGTCACGTACGTTCTTTTTAGTAAGGCCGTGATAGGCTGTTGCAGTGTAGATTCCCATCAATCAAACTAAATCACACCATTGTTTCTTTATATATTAATGTTTTAATGATAAAGAATGCAGCATTAATGCAAGACAAAATTAGAAACTATGATAATATAAAATTACTGTATTTTTTAAAGAGATCTGTGCCTCAAGTGGGGGGGCACAAGCATTTTTGGGGGCGGGCCCGGCCCCCTATGGCCCGCCCATAGCGACGGGTCTGGGTATCACCATATGTCGTTCTGTCTTCTATAGATTAGATCATATGATATCAGGAAGAATGGCTATACTTACAAATAACCCCAAATGATTGTTTTGATACTGTCATGCATAAGACTTTTTTTCTGTCCTGGACTCGGTCTTGACTCGGAATCTCACCTTTTTGGACTTGGTCTTGTCTTGGACTCAAACCTCTTTGGAATTGGTCTTGATTGGACTTGACTAGTCCTGGTCTTGGACTCGACAAATGTGGTCTTGACTACAGCCCTGCTTCCAAGTGAACTAGAGTTTAACTTGGATCTTTAATCGGGCCTTCAACTTTAGGGCTGAGCCCAACAACTACATTTTGATTGACAGCTTTTTAAAAGCCCCAACCACGTTCTTTGCCGGTGCAACCAAAACGTAAAGGCCAGAGGCCAGCCTCCGTTTCACCTCATCAGCATCCATTTTGGCACTAAACGCATCACCTGACCAATCATTTACTGCGCAACTCAGAGAGCAAGCCCGAGCCCGGCCCGAGTAAAATGATAGAAATTAAGACCGAACCCGACCAACCGGCAAAGATCTTCAGCTCTACTTTGGTTCACTTTAGGTGAGAACGCAATCAGACCAAAATACAGGAAGTGAACCACAAAAAATGCAATTACTATATATAAGGGATAAAACCTTTGGACCCTTCTGACCACACTGAGCTGTTTGTCTGTGTGACAAGCTAAGCTAGCCACTTGCTGGCGTAGCTTCATATTTATATAGCTATGTGCGGTGTCCCAGAAGGACAAAACACTTCAAAGTTTGGAAAGTCTAAGAGATCCACACAATTTAATTCCAATCAACTTAGCATAGGGCTAAACTGGAAGTTAGTTGGCTCGGACAGTAAGTCTCTAGTGATTGGTTAGATTATTGAAGCTCCCTCCCCCATCATCTCTCTTTCCTTCACTCACTGTCTGTCAGCTGCTTATTGGTCACCTTCAAAAATATTAGAAACACTAAAGTAGGACCAGAAAACTCATAAATTTGGTGTTACTCCATTATCTGAGACCAGAAGTGCCCGCGTGTCTCTGATATTCTGATATTCAATATTATTTATTGGATGTTGGAGTTGTAGAAGCTGAACTGGTGTCTGCAAAGCCTCGACAGCCAATCTGACGCGGATGTTGTTTCAGTCTACTTTTCATAGGTGTTGTAGCCATTACATCTAAGATTCGACGCAGAACTCTTCCTAAACATGGAGTTACATTATCACTAACTTGGGATTGTATTTATTGCCCCCCAACGATATTATTTCCAATATTCACCCTCATGCAGCTCTGTTTTGGTCTCCTCCTCCTCTAGAGTTGGGTGATTATTCTCTGTGTTCATCACTACGAGCAATCCCGTTCACATTACACATTACCCTTTTGATCTCTTGTTCTCACTTCTAAAGTGCAAAATAATTGTATTACACACCCCTTTGCTTGTTTGATGGTCGGACCACTCTTGTTTTCCCCCTTCTAACTTCTGTTTCTAAGAGTACTCAGCAGGGGAAACAAAGAGCAGAGAGATAACATAGGAAAGAAATGAAGAACTAGAAGGGAGGAAGAGGACATGAGGATGAGAGGAAGAATGTAAGGTTAATAGAAGCAGTAAGAAGCATATTTCGGGGAGTTAATGTGATGCTGGGGTCTCTTTCTCACTCTCGCTGACTTTACACAAACACAGTAACAGCCCAATAAGAGGTTCTGGTTTCTGAGGAAGCAGTAAACGCATCAGGCATCCCACCACGCTCTCTGCCTCTACCTTGATCTTTTGCTGTGTAAAAAACCTGCTGCCGCAAGTGACACACACACACACACACACACACACACACACACACACACACAGTAATCAGTTCCAGGGTATTTTAATGGATGTTTAGTGCTAACGTTAACAGAACGTCAGCAGTAGGTGTGATATAAAGGAAAACTGTATCTTCTCTAATTGCTGTATATAATCTATTTGGGATGTTAAGTGCAACTCATAGATCCCAGAATGCCTAGCATCAACAAGCTGAGAGAGAGCCAGTGTCCCGACTTACAGCACTTTGGTTTGAACCCTTAGTGATATAAAAGTTAAAAACCCTAATATGTTGATGAAATAAAATCACATTTTGATACTACATATGGTTGGCCTTTTCTGTGCAATATCCATTCAATGTATTTCAATTTAATGGTAATGTAACGCTAGCGAATGTTTGCATTAACTATTAACTAGTTGTGATTACATACTAGTACTTTCGGGCGTGGATAGAGTAAGAGCACGGAGACAGCTTCGACTGTAACTTGGTCCATTTCTTTAATCACACTTCTTCCAGTGTAGAACAGCTCAAGACTCATAAGAAACATGCTTCAGCATCTGATCATATCCCTCCGCCAACCTGTTAACTGAATTACAGACAGGGTAGGCCCACTACATGTTAGATAGCTCCCGGGTTAAATGAAGGAACAGAATACACTATGAAGCTACAAATGATGGAAATAGTAACACTACAAACAGTCATTTGTTAACTAAATATTCACAAAATAAATCTCATCTTACATTCTTCCCTTTCTTCAGATGAAATGTCCCCATTTCAGTAAATCTCATCTTACAGTAATAACCTTTTAAAATATATATATTTTCCATTTCTAATCCCTAAAAACACTAATCTAGAGTGAATCTAATCCCTCTAAAACACTTTCTACTGACGCTTCACATTCAAGGAATTCTTCAATCAAAAGACAAGGGGTACTTTTACAGTGAAGTAGTAGGAGGGGGCTGACGCGATCGTTAAGTTCCTGTGTGACAAGGAAGGCAGTCTCCATTGGGTGGGGGAATCCACTTTTCAACAGCAATTTCTTGGCTGTAACTGCTGATTACTGAAAGCAGCAGAGATATAGAACTGCGTGCACTTCAATATCCATTTACTTATCATTATTGCGATATTGAACAACGCTGTGGCATATTTTCCTCATATCATGCAGCCCTAATGTCATTAATAATTAATATGGGACTGGCCACATACCCACATGCTCAAGAAAACACACACCAACCAGTACAGGCAGCCAGGAATGAAAAGAGCATAGCGTGACAGCTGTTTTGAACCAAGTTCCAGTGTTTTAGGGAAGTTTTAGAAGAGCACCAGTGGTAGAAATGTTAACAGTAGTAAATTTCTTGGCTGTAACTGCTGATTACTGAAAGCAGCAAGAGATATAGAACAAAGTACTATTACCCCACTGCAAACTTCAATATCCATTTACTTATCATTATTGCAAAGTATTTAAAGTAAAAGTACTCAATGCAGAAAAATCTGATTTAGATCAGACTTTATTGAACCCAAATTTGGAAATTGCAGTGCTAACAAAGACACCAGTATGGTACAAGTACTTTTAAATATGCACTAAAGTACAGTCCTTGTTTACAGTAAGTTAAGTTAGTAAATGCCCATTAGTTCCATTCCACCACTGCAGAAAAAAAAAAAGAAGTTCATGGATAGTTTTTTTTACAGCTTTGAATTAATGCCACACATCTCTGATATTTCAGAGGGGAAAAAATGATATTGTTATCGGGCTGTACATCTCAGGAAGAGTTAACAGAAAGATGAAAGAAAGACGGAAAGTAGGAAAGAGGTTAGTTCACAGACGCAGGCATTGTAATCTACACACACACACACACACACACAGGCAAACACACAACTGTTCGCCATCTCTCAACCTTAGGAGCATTAGTTCACACACGCACCCACACTCACACACACACATGCACACACAGGGAGTCTCTAATTTGATGTGTATTTATAGCCGTCTGAGTGGCCAGGACGCCACGGTGGATGGAGGAAAATGTTGAGGCGTGATTACACACTACTATTCCCAGCCCTCCCTCTCCCTTCCTCTAACTACTGCAGCACACCAAAGCTTTACTGTCCAACTTTGAGCTTTTTGACAGAGTTCGGGTACTGCCGAACGCTACCAGAGAGAAGTAACAAGAGGCAAAACGGGAGAAAAAGAGGCTAACGTGTCAAAGAGTATATAAGTAAGAAGAGGGGAAACTCCATTACAACAAACACACCCATGACTGAGCTGCAGCGCCGCCATCTTGGACCGTTGATTACGGGATGGTGTTTACGTAGGTGAACTGTTCAATGCAGCAGGCAGTGAGAACGTAAAAAATGGAACTCGTGAGCAGAAAACCCGCTGTTTGGCAGAACGTAAATCCAAAGAAGGCGAGCTACATGTTCAATATGCAATGCGGTTTTATGTTGTGGTGGAGAGGACCCTAAACAATACACAACATCGCCTCTGTTAAGACATTTAAGCCAGACATACTGTAGATAAGACATAGGCTACATTTACATTGCTACGTTTTGGTTTAAAAACTAATATCTTTTTGCTACATTTACAACGAGTTTCAGAGCCCTAAAATGGAGAAATTGACAGGTTTTGGTTGCAGTCTCATACGAAGACCTTTGGCAACGCCGACACTGACGCCAACGTTTACCCCGGCACGGACATGCCCAGTACACCAGACTGTTGATGAGATATGTGGTTTGAGCGTGTTAGTTGAAACGCAGATTAGTTCCGGAGCTAAAAACACACGAGTGTGCACGGAGTTCGCTTTAGGCTCAAAGTTTAATAAGTGTTCTACCTTTCAGTAACTTCAGTATGGGCTAACTAGTCTTAGCTAACAAGCACTTGTAGAACTCAGTGCAAATGTAAAAATTAACATGCCTCTTTTTAATGTCGCCGCTACTACTCTTCACTATTTTAAACCTCTCATCCTTTCTCCCTGTCTCTCTCTCTCTCTCTCTCTCTGATCAGATCAAGCTGGTCCACTTAGCGTTCCCTCCCCGAGCCCTGGAGAACTTCTGTTTTTCTGTTGGATTTGTTTTTGGGGTTTGTGCGTTTTTCTTTTTGCAGCATTTATGTATTTGGTTGTGTTGTGTGTATTTTGCTAAATGCTGCTCACATGTAGTCAAATTAATGAAGATGTGTTCTTAATGTGCTTGTGTTTTGTCTATTTGCATGTTTTTTTTTAGTTGCAGTGCGTTTGCCCCTTTCAGCCACCGTACACCTCAAACCGTATCAATGTAAATGTAGCCCTCGGGACAGTGTGTGTAGTTTGGACATCCAGAGGGAGCTCTGAGTCGTACTGCTCCTCCTTCATGTTAACAGGAGCTGATTGAGGTGGTGGTGGTGGGGGGCGGGCATATAATTAGGAAGCTTTCCTGTCCAACTGAGAGGAGACCATGGGGCAGAGGCAGAACATGCTGGAGGGCCTGCTAACATCTGGTATCTGAGAATCACATGGAGGGCCAGACATATACTTTAGAGCATTGACATGCTCTTATTTAAAAGAAGTAAAACATTTTTGACTATATTATTGCATATTCCATCATACAGTTTGGGCAGCCCTAAAAAATAGTCAGGTAATAAACTTTCTTAGCCATCATAGAATTCAAGCAAAAACAATGATTATATTTCTAAAAGTATGCCACCACACAGCTGACTGTTTCACAGGCCTGAATATATGTAATCTCTCTAGCTCTGTGGGAATTTATATGTATCAAATTTAGCATATTTGCCAACTTCTGCTTTGCAACAGTTTCCTTTTTTTAGTTTGTGTGGTACACAAGTAGGCGGGGCAATATTTAGTGCAATCTTAAATTGATGTGCGGGTAGGATCAAACTTTGCGATGGGCAGGGTACGGCCCGCGGGCCCTGACTTTAACACTTGTGCCCCAAAAGGGGGGAGCACTTACAGGGAGAAGGGTATCTGCTACCCCTCTGACATGGGCCTGTGGAAGCAGCAGATAATGGATGGAAGGTCGGGATGATCCAGTGAGTCCAACGTAACAAATCCAACAAATTTCAGTTCCACACATTCCAAATTCAAGAGGAATTTAGGTGGATTGGGGTTGTGTGTGTGTGTGTGTGTGTGCCTTTTGATTGTTTTATGTAAATGTAAATGTGCTGTATTTATATAGCGCTTTTCTAGTCTTAACGACTACTCAAAGCGCTTTTACATCATACAGGATACATTCACCATTCACACACATTCATACACATTCTGCCAAATTCAAGGTGCCACCTGCTCATCAGATAAACACTCACACACATTCACACTCGGGGTTCAGTGTCTTGCCCAAGGACGCTTCGACATGGGACTGAAGGGCCAGGGATTGAACCACCAACCTTCCGATTGGCAGGCAACTGCTCTACCACTGAGCCACAGCCGCCTGCCTTTATCAAGGCAGTTCTCATGATACACTTTTGACAATCAAAGAGGTGAACGAGAAAGAATATAAATTTGTTTTTCGTTGGAATGTGGACCTTTCAGATGCCGATGGTTAACCTCTTTCACATTTTATCGTGTCACACAGTCTTGGACTCGCACTGGTCTTGGTCTTGATCTTGGTCGTGACTTGGTCTCGATACAGTCTGGTCTCGGGGATGACTTAAGGGTCGTCCACACCAAGAACAATAACCATAACTATAACTTTAAGGATGTGAGCATCCAGACTGCTGAGCGCTAACGTTCTGCAAACAGTGTCAAGCACAGCATATAGGAGAAGAAGAACAGGACAGCTGGGTTTAGGTAAAGAAATGTGTGTATATATATATATATATATATATATATATATATATATATAAGTATATATTATACACACACACGTTTCCTGTAGGCAAACCTCTAATCATAAGGTAATAACAGGGGTGGGGTGTGATCATAAAACCTCACATATTTCTCCCTTCTGCTTCCATAATGTCACATATTACAGACCAAATGGCATCATGGGAAACACCTGTTTCAGAGCACACAGGTGGTTCGATGAGAGAGAGACGGGGGGGTGTTTAGGGGATGTGGAGAAACATGTCATTTGAAGTGTTTTAACAGTTGAGGAATGTGTTTGAAAGAGATCATTATTTATGTCCGAGGCGTTCAGGTTCCAGCAGGTGGTCTCGGTGGTCTCGGTGGTCTCGTGGTCTCGGTGGTCAGCCTAGCTGTCATTTGATGATGGTTGGATCCATGCTTCTGCTTTACTAATAAAAGTGGTAGTTTAGTTTCATATGATTTACTCATAGTCCAGCAGCTCCTCTCTCATCCTTTTCTCTTTCAAAGCCTCTGCTAATTCACTCCTTAGTTCATGGTGTGAAATGGTAATAGGAAAATAGTTTTTATATTTACATGAGAGCGAGAGAGAGAGAGAGAGAGAGAGAGAGTACACACTGTACACACTGCCACCAGGATATCCAAACAGAATTACATTTCCTATACATGTTCCAAATATAAAGACTTAAGAACCAAATATTTCCAAAACATTTTAAACCATATACAGTTGTGGTCAAAAGTGTACATACACTTGTAAAAAATCATAATGTTATGGCTGTCTTGAGTCTTCAATAAGTTCTACAACTCTTATTTTTCTGTGATAGAGTGATCGGAACACACATGTTTGTCACAAAAAACAGTCAAAGTTTGGTTCTTTCATAAATTTATTATGGGTCTGCTGAAAATGTCACCAAATCTGCTGGGTCAGAAATATACATGCAACAAAATATGTCAATTTTGGTGATGCCAGTTGTGTCAATCAAATTTGCTTCATGTCATGGTCTCTTCACTTCTCCTAAGTGATTCTGATTGACTACAGCTGTTTTCATGAGCCCATTTAAATAGGGCTCATTTGACCCAGTGATTAGACTCAGTGCTACAATGGGAAAGTCTTGGAACTCAGTGTGGATCTGGCGAATTATTGACTTGAACAAGTCAGGGAAGTCACTTGGAGCCATTTCGGGCAGCTACAGGTCCCAAGAACAACCATACAATTATAACTTTAAGTATAAAGTGCATGGAACAGTTGTGTCACTGCCACGATCAGGAAGAAAACGCAAGCTATCACATGCTGCCGAGAGGAGATGGTCAGGATGGTCAAGAGTCAACCAAGAATCACCAAGAAGCAGGTCTGCAAGGATTTGGAAGCTGATGGAACACAGGTGTCAGTCTCCACAGTCAAGCGTGTTTTACATCGCCATGGACTGAGAGGCTGCCGTGCAAGAAAAACCCTTGCTCAGAAAAGGCACCTAAAGACTCGGCTGGTTTGCTGCTGATCACATGGACAAAGATAAAACCTTCTGGAGGAAAGTTCTCTGGTCAGACGAAACAAAAATTGAGCTGTTTGGCCACAGCACCCAGCAATATGTTTGGAGGAGAAAAGGTGAGGCCTTTATCCCAGGAACACCATGCCTACTGTCAAGCATGGTGGTGGTAGTATTATGCTCTGGGGATGTTTTGCTGCCAGTGGAACTGGTTCTTTGCAGAAAGTAAATGGGATAATGAAGAAGGAGGATTACCTCCAAATTCTGCAGGAAAACTTAAAACCATCAGCCCGAAGATTGGGTCTTGGGCGCAGTTGGGTGTTCCAACAAGACAATGACCCAAAACACACATCAAAAGTGGTAAAGGAATGGCTAAACCAGGCTAGAATTAAGGTTTTAGAATGGCCTTCCCAAAGTCCTGACTTAAACCCCATTGAGAACATGTGGACAGTGCTAAAGAAACAGGTTCATGCAAGAAAACCATCACATTTAGCTGAACTGCACCAATTCTGTCAAGAAGAGTGGTCAAACATTCGACCTGAAGCTTGCCAGGACCTTGTGGATGGCTACCAAAAGCGCCTAGTTGCCGTGAAAATGGCCAAGGGACATGTAACCAAATACTAATGTTGCTGTATGTATATTTCTGACCCAGCAGATTTGGTGACATTTTCAGCAGACCCATAATAAATTTATGAAAGAACCAAACTTTATGACTGTTTTTTGTGACAAACATGTATGTGTTCCGATCACTCTATCACAGAAAAATAAGAGTTGTAGAGCTTATTGAAGACTCAAGACAGCCATAACATTATGATTTTTTTACAAGTGTATGTACACTTTTGACCACAACTGTACCTTCACTACCTACACTGAGGACAAGCTTTGTTTTTATTAGAGGAAGATACAACCACAGCATGACTAGAAGCTAAATATGTCTTCTCCTGCCATACAATGCCAAATAAAGAGTTGTTTATATTATCATTTTTATTTTTCTGTCCGTTTTTTTTATTATTGTGTCAACGTACCTTTTGAGAGACATGCACATAATTAAATTATTATCATAAGTATCCTAGTTTACTTGTATTATTATATCAGATGTATTAAGTCCTTGTGGTTGTTTATATGTATCTTTGTTCTTATGCTTTGGCAACACAGATGGAGTTTTATCATGCCAATAAAGCAACATGAAATTGAAAATTGAGAGAGGGAGCGCGAGAGAGAGAGAGAGAGAGAGAGAGAGACATCCCAAATAATGCCTGCCGAGCAGAACCAGGCTAATATCTCCTCCAAATTAAAATTGAAAAAAAATTCTACAACCACCTGAAAACAAGCGACCCCCGTAGTTTCCACTACAAAGCACTACAATACTAGGAGAGTAACCCCCCAGTCAGCTAGTCCTGTCCCTCAGCTCCCTCACCTCACAGCCCCCAGAACCTCAAGACACCCCCAAACCATTCGGCCCAACCAAATGACCTGTTGGAAAGACACTATGAAACGTCAAAGCCAAATGGATCGTTACCTCGCCCTAAACCGAGAGGACACAGTAGCTGAATACTTGACCTCAGACTCAGAAAGACCCTGAGCAGGTCCAAGCTGAGTGGACACAGACTGGCTGTGGAAACCACCCCCCAGACAGACCTGGCTGCCTGGAGAAGACAGGCCATGTTAGCTCTGTCCACAGAGACAGGTGGAGACAGAGCAGCACTTCCTGCTTCAGTGTAGCACATACACTGACCTCAGGACTCAGATCTTTACCCAAATGAAATGTACACTCCCACATTTTAATTCCCTCTCTGATCTGACGACAATGCAACATCTACTTGGAGAAAGTAGTGTGAGCGCTGTAGAAGCAGCGAGATATGTGAGTCCACGTCACAGCCTGAGAGACAACCAGCGCAACAACATGTAATATCTGGAGGTCCTCTCCCCACAGTCCAGTCCTCTACTTCAGTTCACTCTACCTTCTCATCCAGTCCTCTACTTCATGGCTTTTTTCACATTTTTTTGTCTTTGTTTCTTTCTTACATTTGACACTATCGATTTTAATGTCTATTGCTATGATGTTGTTGTTTTCCTTTTATTTTTTTTATTTTTAAATGTATATTTTAGTTTCTATCTCCCTTAGAGATAGGGTGAGAAGCTCAGTCCTCCGAGAGGAGCTCGGAGTAGAGCCGCTGCTCTTTCGCGTCGAAAGGAGCCAGTTGAGGTGGTTCGGGCATCTGGTAAGGATGCCTCCTGGGGGGCTCCCTAGGGAGGTGGTCCAGGCACGTCCAGCTGGGAGGAGGCCTCGGGGAAGACCCAGGACTAGGTGGAGAGATTATATCTCCAACCTGGCCTGGGAACGTCTCTGGATCCCCCAGTCGGAGCTGGTTGATGTGGCTCGGGAAAGGGAAGTTTGGGGTCCCTTACTGGAGCTGCTGCCCCCGCGACCCGACTCCGGATAAGCGGATGAAGATGGATGGATGGATGGATGGATATTTTAGTTTACTCAATGAATTGTGTGTATGTATTTCTTCTCACTGTATTATCCTCGATGCTTTGGCAGTAATATTTCTGACATTCATAGAGAGAGAGAGAGAGAGAGAGAGAGGCACGCATGCGTAAAGAGAGAGAGAGAGCGACACGCACACACACGCAGAGAAAAAGAGAGACACACACACGCAGAGAGAGAGAGAGAGGCACGCACACACACAGAGAAATAGAGGCACACATGCACACACATGCAGAGAGAGAGACAAAGGAAGCAAGAAGGGAGGGAAGGAAGGAAAAAAAGGAAATATGCGACGTCATGTGGGCGAGAGATTAAGGCGTGTAGAGAGAATATACAGACTGCAGTAACAGGAGACATGAGGAAAAAGAAGAACGAAGCCCATGGCAGAAAGGAACAGTGAAGGAAAGGACCGAAAAGAAAAATGTAGATGAGGGAACAATCATTAACTACAGTCACACACCGGCAAAGTACGCACACAAAACAACACAAACAAGGAAACCTAATGAAACAAGTGTGTTAATGCAGAGAGGTTCTCCTTCCATCTCTGAAAATGAAATAAATGCACAACTGCTGAGTCCAACAGTTTGTCAAATCCAGCTGAAAGGAAAAAGGGACTGAGACACACACACACACACACACACACTATCTTTGTGGGGACCAGTCATTGACATAATGCATTCCCTAGCCCCTTACCCTAACCTTAACCATCAACCTTACCCTAACCCTAACCATAACTTAATTCTAACCCTGATCCTAAAACCAAGTCTTATTCCTCAAACAGCCCTTTAAAGTTGTGGGGACCAGCATTTTGTCCCCACAAAGCTGTCAAGACCCCATAAGTATACTGTATTCCCAGTTTTTGGTCCCCACAAATGTAGTAAAACATGGTTCACTCACACACACACACACACACACATACACTGTGGTGGACTGCTGTAACTCATGTTAGGGAGTGGTGAGAGAAAGCAGACCAGAGAGGAGTCGTTTACAAAGACGTTAACTCTTCACGTTCCATCCACACTGACCACATGCAGGCAAATTACAGGCCTCCTGATAAAAATAGTCTCTGTGTGTGTGTGCTCATCCTGACAGCTAGCTAGACTATCTGTCCAATCTGAGGACTATGGTTACCTGGTCCTCAGATCTCTGCAGGGTAAATCCAGACAGCTAGCTAGACTATCTGTCCAATCTGAGTTATCTGTTGACGACTAAAACTACTTCTGAACGTACACATGTTCCACCAAAACAAGTTCCTTCCTGAGACTATTTAGCAGAGGCACCGTGGCTCCGTCTGGCGCTTAGCCCCGCCCACGATGATTGTGATTGGTTTAACCAACTGCCACTTTCCTCGTTTGAAAGGCATGATGTCTCTCTCTCATGGGGAGGTAAACTTTCAACTTATGACCTCATAAGGGGCAAGATTCCAGCTCGGCCCATCTGAGCTTTCATTTTCTCAAAGACAGAGCAGGATACCCAGGGCTCGGTTTACACCTATCACCATTTCTAGCCACTGGGGGGCCATAGGCAGGCTGGGGGAACTCATATTAATGTTAAAAAACCTCATAAAGGGACATTTTCATGCTATGGGACCTTTAAGATTTTTGCACACAAAAGAATAGAATGAATAGAATGCCTTTATTTGTCATTATACACAAGTACACGGTACTTGTGCAACGAGATTAAAGCAATCCCTTTACAGCGTTGACACAAAAAATGTGAGAATATAAGATACAAACAATATAAAATATCAAAAATCAAAAATATAAAGTCAAAGATATAAAGTGTAGGTAGTGCAGAGAAAAAAGGGGGGGGTGCTGGCGCACAGTCCTGAGTCCAGAGAGCAACTGTATACATATATAATTAGCTTTGAATGCACATTGTGTAAACGTAGATAAGTGTTAACAATTAATAAATAATATTGCACAGTGATGAAATTAAATGATTAAGTACTAAATTAAATAAATAAATATTGCACAGTAATGAAATGGAAAGGTTAATATATTAAATATTGCACTGTATGAAATGAAATTGCACAGATTCCAGTGTCCTATGACGTATTATATTACAGTATAACAATATTGCACAGTCGGAGGGAAGAAGACCAGGGGGGGGCTGTGGAGTGGAGTCAGTGCATATGTGAGTTCAGGGTGGTTATGGCCTTTGGGAAGAAACTGTTCTTGAGTCTGTTGGTCCGTGCTCTGATGCACCTGTAGCGCCTTCCTGAGGGCTACAGGTCAAACAGATCAGAGCCGGGGTGGGAGCTGTCCTTGATGATGTTCTCTGCTGGGCCTTCTTGATGACCGCTGTGATGTTGGTTGACCAGGAGATGTCAGCTGAGATGAGGACACCGAGAAACCGGAAGGTGTGGACCCTCTCCACGCACTCGCCGTTGATGTGCAGGGGGGCTAGGTCGGTGCTGTTCTTCCTGAAGTCGACGATGATCTCCTTGGTTTTCTTGGTGTTCAGAGCCAAGTTGTTCTCCGAACACCAAGCTGCCAAGTTCAGGACCTCCTCTCTGTAGGCTGCCTCGTCTCCCTTTGAGATGAGTCCAACCACTGTGGTGTCGTCAGCAAACTTGACGATGAGGTTGTTGTTGTGGGCCGGACTGCAGTTGTGGGTGTAGAGGCAGTACAGGGGGGCTCAGCACGCAGCCCTGTGGGGAGCCGGTACTCAACATGTATATTATAAAATCTGATGTTTTTTTATAAGTGAAATTAGCCAACATTATACAGGTCTACAAGACCAGCTGCATGATTAGACCATTAAACTGTTTGGATCCTTTACTCTTTCTAAAATGTGAGGATTTATCTGCATCAGTACTTTAACTACATTTTCCTGATGATAGTTAGGAACTTTCATGTGTAAATTTTCTTACAATATCATCCGAACCGGTTGGTGAGAGGTAGATGATGACAGGATGGAACAAAAGCGGAGGAAAGAGGGAGAGAAAATGTAAAGGCAGAAAGACAGCGGAGGGAGAGCAAAAGACAAGAAAAGGAAAGAAAATGGGACGAGTTAGAGTCGGGGTGAGAGAGCGAAGGCAGAGGGTGGAAAACACCGGTCCCAGACAAAAGGATAGAGGCAAAATGACAAGGATAGAAAACAGGATGGAAGGAAGGAAAGAAGGACAAGCGTTGGAGAAACGGATAGAGAGGAGGAACAATCATAAAAAACAAGAGTCAGGACCTGGACCTGAGTACAGGAGGAGAAAAACGACAGAGGGAGGGGGGGGAACAAAATCAAGTGGACTGAGTGAAGCTAGTGCACAGAAACCAAAGAGCAAAAGAAACACTTCACTGAAATTCTTTGAAACCCTTTAAAAATCAGATTAAAATGAATTTAAAATATCTTTAAAAACAATTGAATAACATCTGGGTGTGATGTCATAATCGTGGGACGATGCCGACATGTCATTAAGAGAATGGGACACAAGACAGGCCAATAGTTTTTAGTAAAAGTAAAAAGACTTCTTAATCCGGTACAATCAAATGACTTATTCCTCATATGTCAACACACGCACGAACGCACACACAGACACTCACACACACATACACACATACATACACACACAAACACAGACACACACACAGACACACACACACTCTGCAGGCAGTGGTCAAAAGACTCTGTAAAACATTGACCTCAATGGAAAAGAATGCAAACCCTCTCTCTGCTTCTTCCTCCCTCTCCGTCCCTCCCCCCCTCTCTCTCTCTCTCTCTCTCTCTCTCTCTCTCTCCGTCTCCTCCCCTCATGTGTCAGACACACACATACTGCTTAGATTAAACTGCCACGGAGAAAGGGAGAGAAAGAGAGCGAGAGAGCGAGAGAGAGAGGGAGGGATTATTTTCCCAACATTTGTCCCACTCTCTCTCTCCCTCTGTTTTTCCTGTCATCTCTTGTCTTACTCTCCTCATCTTTCTCGACAGAATTATTGCTGTTTTTTATATATTCACCCACAGTGCTACAGATCCACTGCTAATGATTTTGTGTTAGGGCGTTCTAAGTTCATAATGACGACGTGCTGGTTTCAAACGGGCAATTAACTAAATCGAGTTGGTCCATTTCAAACTTGCTGCAGATTTTAGCAAAAGAGAAGGAATATAATAAAGGGAGTGAATGCATTCTCTGAGCATCACACCAATTCACAAATCTGAGCTAGGCTATTAGATAATTAATTAAAAATAAAATAAAACAAAGTCTGAAAGAGCCATATCCATTTATTGTTTTCCAGTTAACACTTATGGGTTCTCTTAAAGGACAATTCCAGCGCAAAATGAACCAAGGGGTTAATAACACATGGTTACAGAGTGATATGTTTTCATGCTAATCGAATGGTAACTGCTTTTGATTCTCATCTGAACTCAGAAAACATTGGCATGACAGCTAGCACACACATTTTAAAGATTTTCTTAATATGACAGATGTGTTGTATTTTGCATGTATGTATGTTTATTCTTATTCTTTTGTGTATTTCCTGCTATAGACCTACATGTGAATCTGAAATAATGGATTATTATTATTATTTTATTATTATTTTTATCTGGCTGTTGCGCTTGGTGTATAGTTTGTATTAGAAGGATATCTCCTTGAGATGAATCATTTCATTATTACGGGGGTCCTTAAGACAATTAAAAAAAACAAATAAACAAAAAGTGAAACCACAAACAACAAACAGTAACAAACCAGGCAAATACAGAAATATCTTGAAACAAAGTTGTATATTACAGTAAATGACAGCTACCATTAAGCACCCAACAAAGACAGAGGGCACCCTAAACTGGATGCCGGCACCCCTAAAAAATAATTACAAAAAAAAGGAACATTCTGAATGAATCTGTTGTGGACTAAAGAGTTCTGCTCTAGGAAATATCCCATCATTGTGGAATAAATTCAGGATCTAATGCCTAGATAGTGTTTATTATGCATTAGTCAAAATTGTATAAATCTTCAATTTTCAAAAGTTATTGATACTGTTTTGGAAATATCTGCTTTTCCATAGATGGATGTCCAATGTCATTTGTAATACCTCCTCACCTTTGGAATAGTGGCCCTATTGCACATTGTACATTGTTAGTATGGTAAAATAAACTTAAAAAATGTGTATCTCCATCATTGCCCACGTGTGCATTGAAGTCCCCCAGCAGAACTATGGAGTCCCCTACTGGAGCCCCATACAGGACTCCATTCAAGGTCTCCAAGAAGGCCGAATACTCCGAACTCTTGTTTGGTGCATATGCACAAACAACAGTCAGAGTTTTCCCCCCCATCACCCGCAGTCTGGTCCGTCGAAGCCCCTGACCTTCGCTGCCACCCATATAACAGCGCACCCAACCCCTTTGGATCCTCCCACAGGTGGTGGGCCCATGGGCTGGAGGGAGAAGTGCCACGTTGCTTTTTCGGGCTGTGCCCGACCGGGCTCCGTGGCAAACCCGGCCACCAGACGCTCGCTCACGAGCCCACCGTCTGGGCCTGGCTCCAGACGGGGGCCCCGGGCTTCTTCCAGGCGGGGTCCCTCTATCCCTTCCTTGATTCTCCATTAGAGTCTTTGAACCATTCTTTGTCTGGCCCCTCCCCTGAGACCTCTTTGCCATGGGAGACCCTACCAGGAGCACAAAGCTCCAGACAACACAGCCCTCAGGTTCATAGGGACACACAAACCTCTCCACCACGATAAGGTGATGGTTCCCGGAGAGGAAGCTGGTTATGTCTATTTTAATGTTTCTGCACAAGTTGAGCAGGCTGAGGTTCGGAGTGGATGGCTAGCTCCCTTCTTTAACTGTCTATGCTAGCTCCAAGTAATCTGAAAGTGTGGAAATTATTTCCATTGAAGGACAATGTTACAGTCGTTGTGTGCATGGACGGTCTCTGAATCATCTGCAACCAGGAGATGAAGGAGATTCTCAGATCAACACCTAGCACATCTTTGTCTCTGCAACCCCAGGACTAGCGCGGCTAGCGCGACCAGTGCAGGTGCTAGTGCCACGACGTGCGTGTGGATGATAGCCTGTAGATCTGTCTTCAGTGTGGATCTGTCTTCAGTGTAGATTTGTCTTCAGTGTAGATCTGTCTTCAATTTCGAGGTCAGGCAGAGGGTCAGGTTGCCCCGGCAATCTGCACTCTGCCCTCCTTTTCCTGTGTAGGCATGAACCAAACACCAGATGCTTTAGACTCAACAACTGTAAATCTTTGTGTGTGTGTGCTTCAATAAAAAGACTTTGCTTTTAGTTTTCTAGTTGCCAGAGTTCCGTGGAAGCAATGCTGGCAGGCAGGTTGCTGTCACGGATCTCTCCCTTTTGCAAAAGCTTTTTAACTACACATTTTGCCGTCTGCGTCTCGTTTCTTTGCTTGACCATGGTTATTTAGTAAGATAAAGTGTCCTGAACCTGACAAGTGTGGATCTGTCTTCAGTGTAGATTTGTCTTCAGTGTAGATCTGTCTTCAGTGTAGATTTGTCTTCAGTGTAGATCTGTCTTCAGTGTAGATCTGTCTTCAGTGTAGATTTGTCTTCAGTGTAGATCTGTCTTCAGTGTAGATCTGTCTTCAGTGTAGATCTGTCTTCAGTGTAGATCTGTCTTCAGTGTAGATCTGTCTTCAGTGTAGATCTGTCTTCAGTGTAGATCTGTCTTCAGTGTAGATCTGTCTTCAGTGTAGATCTGTCTTCAGTGTAGATCTGTCTCCAGTGTAGATCTGTCTTCAGTGTAGATCTGTCTTCAGTGTAGATCTGTCTTCAGTGTAGATCTGTCTCCAGCGTAGATCTGTCTTCAGTGTAGATCTGTCTTCAGTGTAGATCTGTCTCCAGCGTAGATCTGTCTTCAGTGTAGATCTGTCTTCAGTGTAGATCTGTCTTCAGTGTAGATCTGTCTTCAGTGTAGATCTGTCTCCAGCGTAGATCTGTCTTCAGTGAATGAGCCCGCAGCTCAACCAGTGGTCTTCTGTTTTAGCGAGTTTTATTGTGTAGGACCGCCAGAGGTTAACAGTAAGGTTTGTGAAGGCGATCTGTCTGTATTATATTATGTCGTTATATGAGATATTAAAATAATCGATTCATCACGCTACAGAGCTGCAGGCGCGTTTCTATATCAGCTGTTACTGTGGACAAGTTTTTTCCCTCGTGGTTTTCTCTTGTTATGGCCAATGATGCTTTAGGGCTTGTTAATGTGATTTATTTCCTTTTGTTAAACATGTTTATGACATGCATTATTAAACTAAAGTAACAGCTTGTCTCGGTAGGAAATAACTTCAGTCTTGTTTTACATGGCAGACGTTATCGTTGATTCAAACTGTTGGGCAGTGTGGTTGAAAACTTAAAACAGTTCAACAGAATTGTGAAATATTCTGCCTCATGTTATGAGCAGAACTAAACTATGTTTTAGGGAACAAATAAGGAGATGGTGGTGCAAAGTTCTCCTGAAAAACTTTCCTATGATGTAAGTGTCTATAAAATTATTAAGGCTTCACTTTATATTTTAACATCAATTGTCTCAATGCTAATTATGTTATTACATGTGTTGTATAATGAATGGATATCATTGACTCACATAGCTCTAAAGAGGAGATGGCCAAAAAGATGACGTGAACATCAATATTTCATTAACATTTTTACTGTTTGCCTGCCTAATTTAATGCTAGTTTGTTGTTCAATATTTGTCATTGCAACTACCCGCCACTTCGGTCCCCTACGGGTTGGCTCATTAGAACTAGTCGCTGCTTCGGTCCCCCTACAGGTTGGCTCATTGGAACTACCCGCCGCTTCGGTCCCCCTAGAGGTTGGCTCATTAGAACTACCCGTCCCCTACGGGTTGGCCTTCAGAACTAGTCGGATACCCCCCCCCTACAGGTTGGCTCATTGGAACTACCCGCCGCTTTGGTCCCCCTACAGTTTGGCTCATTGGAACTACCCGCCGCTTTGGTCCCCTATAGGTTGGCTCATTGGAACTACCCGCCGCTTCGGTCCCCTACAGGTTGGCTCATTGCAACTACCCGCCGCTTCGGTCCCCCTACAGGTTGGCTCATTGCAACTACCCACCGCTTCGGTCCCCTACAGGTTGGCTCATTGCAACTAGCCACCGCTTCGGTCCCCTACAGGTTGGCTCATTGGAACTACCCGCCGCTTTGGTCCCCTACAGGTTGGCTCATTGGAACTACCCGCCGCTTCGGTCCCCTACAGGTTGGCTCATTGGAACTACCCGCCACTACGGTCCCCTACAGGTTGGCTCATTGGAACTACTCAACGCTACGGTCCCCTTACAGGTTGTTTATTGGAAGTACCCAACGCTACGTTCCCCCTACAGGTTGTTTAGTCGAAGTACCCAAAGCTACGGTCCCCCTACAGGTTGTTTATTGGAAGTACCCAACGCTACAATCCCCCTACAGGTTGTTTATTGAACTACCCAACGCTACGGTCCCCCTACAGGTTGTTTATTGGAAGTACCCAACGCTACGGTCCCCCTACAACTTGTTTATTGGAAGTACCCAACGCTACGGTCCCCCTACAGGTTGCTATTTGGAATTACAGCTGCAGCTAAAAGTTACATAGTGTTGCTAAAATCCAAAAATGGAAAATTAGTTAGATTTACTGTACAGGCACACAGAGACACAGACACACACAGACCCACACACACTCACACACACACAGACACACACACACACTACAAAGGCGATTCACAAAGCACACTTCATTCTTTCTTTCTCTCTTTTTTTCTTTCTCCGTTCCACAGTTTATTGAAAAAAAACTTTATTGATATGTGTTGTATGTAAAACCTATGTCAGTTGTGTCAAAATGATCACATATTTACTTTACCTATATAACCAGGAAGTCCCTTGAGATAGAATAATACTATTTTCTGAGTGAGACCTGGCCAGGATAGCACACCACTGATTTGTACTGTAATATGGTATTTTATCCCAAGGAGACTAGGTTGTTAAAATATACAGTGCTCTGAAGATGATTCCCAGTCCACAGAGCAATGTTTAATAGACACTGAGGTAAAAGGAAACTTCCTCCTTCTACTCTGTCTCGTACTCTCTCTCTCTCTGTACGGTTGTCTCTTGCCTGGAGGTTTGTGTTGGGGTTCTGCAACGTCACCCTGCCACGTCGAGGATGGGCAGCCTGCCTCTTTTTCTCTCTCCCTCTCCTTAACTTACACACAGACAGATGGAGAGGTCAAGAGAGGTAACGAAACAGAGTGAGAAGAGATGAGAGAGAATAGAATCGGGACAAAAGCGTATCGTCCCAGCACTAATGAGTAAATCTCATTCCTCACTGAGAGGCAGATATGTGAGATAGAAAAAGTTAAAGGCAAAGTAAAGAGTTGGAAAGAGAAAATGTAAAGCCAGCAGACACAAAGGCAGAGAAAGAGAAAAAAAGGAGGGTTGGAAATAGACTGAGAGTGAGGAGTTTATTCTGAGAGCTGAATGGGCAGGGCGGACATTGCCTCCCTTTACCCTTGCAAGCCAACCTGGAAAGTTGTGAGCATTCTGGGTTTGAATTTAGAATGGGTCCAGTCCCATACCATTAGTAGTCTAATTAATAATGTACGTAATTCAAGTAGTCAGGGAAGACCTTGGATCACCAGGTTTGCTCCATGAATACTTTTTCACACCAATGAACGTGATAAAGCTGTTTCATGTTTTTAGTTTTTGCTCAGTGGGGCAGGAAGCCATCATGGAGACACATATTACCGCCCATAGAGCAGGCGCACTAGAGACCTCCGTTGGCCGAGTCGACTACTTCTGGTTTAGTGCTCTGCTAGCCTCGCATTGCCAGACCTTCCTCCACAACACTGCAGAGGAGGTCTGGTTAGTCCACACAGCACACAGATGGGAGGAAAATGTGCTCTGGGTTGTTGGCATTTCTTTTAACCAATCACAATCATCATTGCAAAATACACTTGTGAAATAACTTTTTTGGTAGTAGTAGTAGTAGTAGTTTTAGTTGTCAACAGAAAACTTGGACAGATAGTCTAGCTAGCTGTCTGGATTTATCCTGCAGAGATCTGAGGACCAGGTAACCATAGTCCTCAGATTGGACAGATAGTCTAGCTAGCTGTCTGGACTTACCCTGCAGAGATCTGAGGACCAGGTAACCATAGTCCTCAGATTGGACAGATAGTCTAGCTAGGTGTCTGGATTTACCCTGCAGAGATCTGAGGACCAGGTAACCATAGGCCTCAGATTGGACAGATAGTCTAGCTAGCTGTCTGGATTTACCCTGCAGAGATCTGAGGAGCAGGTAACCATAGTCCTCAGATTGGACAGATAGTCTAGCTAGCTGCCTGGATTTACCCTGCAGAGATCTGAGGACCAGGTAACCACAGTCCTCAGAAATCCACCAGAGGTTAGAACGCCAACACAAAAGAAGAGGAAGGGGACGGACATCCGGCCAAAAATTAGGGACATTGTGCAGCTCCTGAACAATCCATGAAAATTAAATGTTGATGATATAGACTACAGCTCCGGTCACTGCAAAAAAGAGGAGTCTAAAAACAAGATAAAGACACTAAATCTGAGGGAAAAGGTTCTCAGAACAAGTGAAATTATCCGTCCATGCAGCGAGATCATTTCACTTGACCAGCTCGCTTAATTTAAGAGTTAAGTTGAACACTTAAAATATGAAAATCACGCTTAAAACAAGATAGATTATCTAACACTTCTAAATCTAAGTTTTTTTTAAGTTGATAAGAACCAAATAATTTGCAGTGCTAACTTGAAGGGCATTAAATGATTTAATTGTGCAGCACTAGACTTAATGTTATCGTCCTGAATTAATCCATTTATAAGTCATTTTGCGGGGCATGTAACGCTCAAAATAATGTATCCACTGATATACACACGTCTCTTGCACCACATAAGTCCAAAAGTATTTTTGGGCCAGAGAGCCATCACATCCTTTGTTCAATTTGCTTTAAAGCCTGGCTCACTTCGTGGAATAACACGTCTGCATCAGAGAAAGGTCTGGGAAATGTAGTTCCACTTTGCTGCGGCATAGTGTGAAGGAGACAACGATGTTCTGCTTTCAGTGGATGAGAGGACCCACACCTTGACTTTCCTCTTTACTGTGTGTTTTCACAGGCTCGTAGGGTCACTGACCTCTCAGCCAATGAGGCGCGGTGTTAGGCAATGATGGACAAAACACATGTAGGACCCACAGGAGGCAGGGATTTACTTCCCACTGGCCCAGAAGGACAGACAGAGTGCCATCTCATATCCAGACCCAAGCCCAATCCGTTTAGAATGTGTCCAAAGTTGTTTGAAAGGTTTCGGGCTCAGGGTGGGGTTAAAGTAACATGACGCCCCAGATAGTTTGTTACACAGAATCGTCTAAGAAGCTGACATTGGAAACTGAAAAGGGCAGGCACTTAAAAAATACCTGGCAGCTGATTGGATAAACCATTTTTTCAACATGTCCGCCACCTTAGTCTTGCGTTGCTAGACCTTCCTCCACAGCACTTTGGAGGAGGGTCTAGTCCACACTGCATTCCGGGATGGAAGAGACTCTTGCTCTGGTTTATTGGCATTTCTTTAACCCAATCATAATTGTGATGGGCGGGGCTAAGCACTGGACGGAGCCACGGTGCCTCTGCAAAATAGTCTCAGGAATGAAGTTGTTTTGGTGGAACATGTGTACCTTCTGAAGAAGTTTTAGTCGTCAACAGAAAACTCAGATTGGACAGATAGTTTAGCTAGCTGTCTGGATTTACCCTGCAGAGATCTGAGTACCAGGTAACCATAGTCCACAGATTGGACAGATAGTCATAGCTGTCCTTACAGAGATCTGAGGACCAGGATAGTCTCAGATTGGACAGATAGTCTAGGTAGCTGTCTGGATTTACCCTACAGAGATCTGAGGACCAGGTAACCATAGTCCTCAGATTGGACAGATAGTCTAGCTAGCTGTCTGGATTTAAGCAAAGTGAAGGATGTGAATACCTCAAAGTCAAACTTTTTATAAAAATTCAGGCAAAAGGGAAGAGAGAAGGTGTTGTGGTTGTTGACAGCTCACCTGATGCCATGTGAAGCACCTTCTGCAGCCAAGCCCCGCCCTTCTGGTACTTTAGGGATAATAAAACAAACACCAGTAAGCCAGTGTTAGCCCGGAGCTGAGGCAGCTGGGAAAGCTCTTACCTTGTCAGACTGAGCAATAGTTTCACCCTCCCTCCCCTCCCCCCACCAACACTTTACCGCCCCTGACCTTCGAACTCTTCCAGGAGATGAGCAGTGATGTCTCTCAGAATAACTTCTGCTCCCATGTGGAAGTTTTTAGACACACACACACACACACACACACACACACACACGCCTCAGTCATAACATACCTTTACTCTTTACTCTAGCTAGGACCCCCCAGTCAGGAGTGCTCCTAGCTTTTCCCATCATGCCTTTTTTCTCATCCCGGGGACAGAGGCGGATTTACGCCGACAATTTGTCCATCTCCTGTTCGTAACTGTGGCAACACGGGGCTGAATGATTCCAGATGTTCTACAACCAACGTTTTTTGGGAAAAAAATATAACAAATTAAATGCTGTTGTGTTGTGTGCTGGCTACAGAGAGAGAGAGAGAGAGAGAGAGAGAGAGAGAGGGAGACAGAGAGCTAGAGTCTTGCTAGAGAGAGAAAGTGAGCTAATGTAGCTCAGAAAACACTTAGGGAGAGCGCAGGATATGACCTGAGATCAGGGTTCCTTTGACAATACTTTCACATACTATGAATATTGGGGACTGGCTTCTCCAGAAGAAAACGCTGCCATAGGCCGTTTGTTCAAACAGCAAACCCTCTGATTCATAGTTTAATCATTTAATAACCATAAAAGCTAGAGACTCAGCAAAAGTTGCGGCTAAAAGCTAACGAGTTAGCGGTTACGGAGGTCGCTTCTGGGTCTTTCTAGCCTCTACAGGTGATTTTCTATCCAGCCTGGAACTTCCAGCCTTTTTTGGGGTCGTTGAGCATTAAATCCAAACCGTTACATCCAAGATTGATTTATTTATGTCCATAATTCATCACGTTTTTGCTAATTTCTGCCGCTAGCTCCCGCTGCTCCGTGTCTGTTCTCTGTTTACGGAAGTACATGCACCAGCATGCCCATATATGGGAGACAACGTCACACAAAGTGTATGTAGAAAGAGGTCAATCTTCCCAGTCACACTATGGTCACGCTAGTCTCATATGCGATCAAAGATGCTATAGCAGAACAAGATAGATATCTACCGTTTTTATAGAGGAAATGGCCCCACTAGTTTGAGATGTGGCATATATTTACATTATATATTATATATTTGGGCCTTTTTTGAAGAAATGTAAATAGTATGTGCTTTGTATGAGTTATAATGTTTATTTTTGCATATAGGAGAACTGTTTTAGACACACAAATGCTTGTGTAGCATTGCTGTGGGTGTAATATCAATAAATATGTCATTATTATGTTGATTATTGGCATAAGTAAATGTCATGAGGGCAAAAGCGTCTGGACTTTCTTTGAAAAAATTTATGTATTTTGTCAACTGTATAAGTTATAATGATTATTTCTTCACAGTGTGACTCCCATATGAGAAGTGTTTTAGAGGTTTTACTTATCTGTCTGTGATATCAATACATATCTGGAAGAGTCATGTTCCGTTTTATTTATTTATTTGTCTTTAAGGTCCTACAACCATTTTTAACATTCAAGTGACCTCATTGCAACCCAAATATTCTACTAACCCAGTTTGTCCTGAAAACAATGATGTTCATATCTTGACTGTAGACAACAGGGTTGATGTTTTATAAGCTTTTATATAAAATAAATCCAGACGGACAATAAACTGTAAAAATGGCCTTAGGGTTCAGAGGTTTTTTTTTACTAACGAACACCATGTTCAGTGTCATGCGCTTAATCTTCAGGAAGTGAAGCAACGTCTGATTTGAGCCCAAACCACGGCCTTATTCTAAACTTAATTGTTTGTGCCTGAACATAACCAAACTACGACCCTGGCAAGTTTTATTTCACATTCACAAATGTCATGTTCAGTGTCACAACCGTAACCGGAAGTGAAGTAACTTCTGATATTAACCCATACCACGACCTTTTTCTAAAACTTTCTCTTAACGGAGAAGTTTTTGTTCCTAAACATACAGGTAGGTGTGTTCAGGTGCATTCTGGGCGTGCTGGTCTTACAGGGAGGTGTGTTCAGGTGCATTCTGGGTGTGCTGGTCTTACAGGGTGGTGTGTTCAGGTGCATTCTGGGCGTGCTGGTCTTACAGGGTGGTTTGTTCAGGTGCATTCTGGGCGTGCTGTTCTTACAGGGTGGTGTGTTCAGGTACATTCTGGGCGTGCTGGTCTTAAAGGAAGTTGTGTTCATGTGCATTCTGGGCGTGCTGGTCTTACAGGGAGGTGTGTTCAGGTGCATTCTGGGCGTGCTAGTCTTACAGGGAGGTGTGTTCAGGTGCATTCTGGGCGTGCTAGTCTTACAGGGAGGTGTGTTCAGGTGCATTCTGGGCGTGCTGGTCTTACAGGGAGGTGTGTTCAGGTGCATTCTGGGCGTGCTGGTCTTACAGGGAGGTGTGTTCAGGTGCATTCTGGGGGTATTGCTATCTTGAGGCAGCGGGAAGCGGCTGCAGGCCCCGCCAGATGGGGGTCCTTTCAGGGGCTGAGGTAGTGAAGTTTAACCAGTAAAAGGGAGCATCATGCGGCAATGACAGTTACATTTAGGAACCATAAGACAGGAAAAAGATTGTGGTTTGTAAAATATTTTGGTTCCCGCCACGACGTGAACTACACTCTCCAGCTTTAAAGCGCTGTGTTTTACACCCGGTTGGGCTATTTTATTTTGCAATTATTTTCCATTGGATATTAAAGTTCATAAAAAAGTATTTTGGCATGCGTGGCTGAGTGACACTATATCCATGGTATTAAAAGGGAGATTTGATTCTTCCATGTTTAGTTTTGTTGTGCATGATCAAAAAACATCCCCCAATTTGCTTTTTTTTAACACCCTGGATATGATAATCCCTTCAGTTATGCTAGCAAAAGATGTTACCTCATGGTTTTACTGTTTCTCCTCACTGCTGACATGCATTTGTGTGTGTGTGTGTGTGTGTGTGTGTGTGTGAGTCTTATCTTCTAACCGCTGTTTGTTTGGACAGGTACAGTAGGTGTGTAACCGCAGAGCTAGTGTAGATAAATGTTGCTGTGTCTCCTCCTCTTCCTGGGCTGTGGGTCTGGCTAGCAGCCAGGGAACAACATCAGCTAGCGGAGCCGTGGGGCCGGGCCCTGGAGAGCTAATGCTCTGCGTTAGGGTTAGCTGTTTTCTGACAAAATGTGAACATGTAAATATAAATGTGAATATTCACAAAATACATTTTAACCGGAATGTGATCAAATTAGTCAGACTTCATCTGGACGTGGTCTGGCTCACATTGTTATCAGTGAGTGTGTTTACATGCACACAAATATTGCACTTTTATTCAGAATATGATAATATTCCAAATTTTATACATGTCATGTAAACAGCATATTCTGAATTCCAGATTAAAGGTCCCACTAAGGCCTATATAAAAGAGACTTCAGATACAGTATTAGGGAGCACTAAGGTCTATATAAAAGAGACTTCAGATACAGTATTAGGGGACCACTAAGGTCTATATAAAAGAGACTTCAGATACAGTATTAGGGACCACTAAGGTCTATATAAAAGAGACTTCAGATACAGTATTAGTGGACCACTAAGGTCTATATAAAGAGACTTCAGATACAGTATTAGGGACCACTAAGGTCTATATAAAAGAGACTTCAGATACAGTATTAGGGAGCACTAAGGTCTATATAAAAGAGACTTCAGATACAGTATTAGGGACCACTAAGGTCTATATAAAAGAGACTTCAGATACAGTATTAGGGACCACTAAGGTCTATATAAAAGAGACTTCAGATACAGTAGGGGACCACTAAGGTCTATATAAAAGAGACTTCAGATACAGTATTAGGGGACCACTAAGGCCTATATAAAAGAGACTTCAGATACAGTATTAGGGACCACTAAGGTCTATATAAAAGAGACTTCAGATACAGTATTAGGGGACCACTAAGGTCTATATAAAAGAGACTTCAGATACAGTATTAGGGGACCACTAAGGTCTATAGAAAAGAGACTTCAGATACAGTATTAGGGGACCACTAAGGTCTATAGAAAAGAGACTTCAGATATAGTATTAGGGACCACTAAGGTCTATATAAAAGAGACTTCAGATACAGTATTAGGGGACCACTAAGGTCTATAGAAAAGAGACTTCAGATACAGTATTAGGGGACCACTAAGGTCTGTATAAAGAGTTTTCAGATGCAGTAATAGGGGACCACTAAGGTCTATATAAAAGAGACTTCAGATACAGTATTAGGGACCACTAAGGTCTATATAAAAGAGACTTCAGATACAGTATTAGGGGACCACTAAGGTCTGTATAAAGAGACTTCAGATACAGTATTAGGGGACCACTAAGGTCTATATAAAAGAGACTTTAGATACAGTATTAGGGGACCACTAAGGTCTATATAAAAGAGACTTCAGATACAGTATTAGGGACCACTAAGGTCTATACAAAGAGACTTCAGATACAGTATTAGGGACCACTAAGGTCTATATAAAAGAGACTTCAGATACAGTATTAGGGGACCACTAAGGCCTATATAAAAGAGACTTCAGATACAGTATTAGGGGACCACTAAGGTCTATATAAAAGAGACTTCAGATACAGTATTAGGGGACCACTAAGGCCTATATAAAAGAGACTTCAGATACAATATTAGGGGACCACTAAGGTCTATATAAAAGAGACTTCAGATACAGTATTAGGGGACCACTAAGGTCTGTATAAAGAGTTTTCAGATGCAGTATTAGGGGACCACTAAGGTCTATATAAAAGAGACTTCAGATACTGTATTAGGGACCACTAAGGTCTATATAAAAGAGACTTCAGATACAGTATTAGGGGACCACTAAGGTCTGTATAAAGAGACTTCCGATACAGTATTAGGGGACCACTAAGGTCTATATAAAAGAGACTTCAGATACAGTATTAGGGGACCACTAAGGTCTATATAAAAGAGACTTCAGATACAGTATTAGGGGACCACTAAGGTCTATATAAAAGAGACTTCAGATACAGTATTAGGGGACCACTAAGGTCTATATAAAAGAGACTACAGATACAGTATTAGGGGACCACTAAGGCCTATATAAAAGAGACTTCAGATACAGTATTAGGGACCACTAAGGTCTATATAAAAGAGACTTCAGATACAGTATTAGGGACCACTGAGGTCTATATAAAAGAGACTTCAGATACAGTATTAGGGGACCACTAAGGTCTATATAAAAGAGACTTCAGATACAGTATTAGAGACCACTAAGGTCTATATAAAGAGACTTCAGATACAGTATTAGGGGACCACTAAGGCCTATATAAAAGAGACTTCAGATACAGTATTAGGGACCATTAAGGTCTATATAAAAGAGACTTCAGATACAGTATTAGGGGACCACTAAGGTCTATATAAAAGAGACTTCAGATACAGTATTAGGGGACCACTAAGGTCTATATAAAAGAGACTTCAGATACAGTATTAGGGACCACTAAGGTCTGTATAAAGAGTTTTCAGATGCAGTATTAGGGGACCACTAAGGTCTATATAAAAGAGACTTCAGATACAGTATTAGGGACCACTAAGGTCTATATAAAAGAGACTTCAGATACAGTATTAGGGGACCACTAAGGTCTATATAAAAGAGACTTCAGATACAGTATTAGGGACCACTAAGGTCTATATAAAAGAGACTTCAGATACAGTATTAGGGACCACTAAGGTCTATATAAAGAGACTTCAGATACAGTATTAGGGACCACTAAGGTCTATATAAAAGAGACTTCAGATACAGTATTAGGGACCACTAAGGTCTATATAAAAGAGACTTCAGATACAGTATTAGGGGACCACTAAGGTCTATATAAAGAGACTTCAGATACAGTATTAGAGACCACTAAGGTCTATATAAAGAGACTTCAGATACAGTATTAGGGGACCACTAAGGTCTATATAAAAGAGACTTCAGATACAGTATTAGGGACCACTAAGGTCTATATAAAAGAGACTTCAGATACAGTATTAGGGGACCACTGAGGTCTATATAAAAGAGACTTCAGATACAGTATTAGGGGACCACTAAGGCCTATATAAAAGAGACTTCAGATACAGTATTAGGGACCACTAAGGTCTATATAAAAGAGACTTCAGATACAGTATTAGGGACCACTGAGGTCTATATAAAAGAGACTTCAGATACAGTATTAGAGACCACTAAGGTCTATATAAAGAGACTTCAGATACAGTATTAGGGACCACTAAGGTCTATATAAAAGAGACTTCAGATACAGTATTAGGGGACCACTAAGGTCTATATAAAAGAGACTTCAGATACAGTATTAGAGACCACTAAGGTCTATATAAAGAGACTTCAGATACAGTATTAGGGGACCACTAAGGTCTATATAAAAGAGACTTCAGATACAGTATTAGAGACCACTAAGGTCTATATAAAGAGACTTCAGATACAGTATTAGGGACCACTAAGGTCTATATAAAAGAGACTTCAGATACAGTATTAGGGGACCACTAAGGCCTATATAAAAGAGACTTCAGATACAGTATTAGGGACCATTAAGGTCTATATAAAAGAGACTTCAGATACAGTATTAGGGGACCACTAAGGTCTATATAAAAGAGACTTCAGATACAGTATTAGGGGACCACTAAGGTCTATATAAAAGAGACTTCAGATACAGTATTAGGGACCACTAAGGTCTGTATAAAGAGTTTTCAGATGCAGTATTAGGGGACCACTAAGGTCTATATAAAAGAGACTTCAGATACAGTATTAGGGACCACTAAGGTCTATATAAAAGAGACTTCAGATACAGTATTAGGGGACCACTAAGGTCTATATAAAAGAGACTTCAGATACAGTATTAGGGACCACTAAGGTCTATATAAAAGAGACTTTAGATACAGTATTAGGGGACCACTGAGGTCTATATAAAAGAGACTTCAGATACATTATTAGGGACCACTAAGGTCTATATAAAGAGACTTCAGATACAGTATTAGAGACCACTAAGGTCTATATAAAGAGACTTCAGATACAGTATTAGGGGACCACTAAGGTCTATATAAAAGAGACTTCAGATACAGTATTAGGGACCACTAAGGCCTATGTAAAAGCATCCAAAGTGCACCATGTCATGGGACCTTTAAGCATTTTCTGACATGGGATATGTGTATGGGTTATGTGTAGTATTCAGGGTTTTATAGGCCTTCTTTAGACATTTCTACAGCACATTGGGAATATGCGTCTTTAGTGATTTTTTTCACGGCAGTTTGCAGCCAGTTTACGGCTTCTCGCCTGTTTACGGCTGTTTACGGTTGATATTCGAGTCTGCATGCTCAGACTCGAATATCAACAGGTTTTGGATACGCGAAAACATCTCAATGCCATACGGCTCCTCATGTGGAACAAAAATCAGAAGTGCCGGTACTCAGTACTGCTGATGGCTGGCCCATAACATAATGATGATCCATGGATTAAAATCTTGTCACTGGTAGTTAAAACAAAACCCTCCGATTGTTGCAGTCCCCCGTGTTCATTTTTCTATACTTATTTTAGTTTTTGGTCTGCATGCGTGCGTCAACATTACCTTCAGTCAGCACACAGCAGGATTGCCTTTTTAAATGCATGCAAATGGCGCCTGTGCGCACCATGAGGTGAAGATACACACACACACACACACACACACACACACACACACACACATACAGGTGTGATGGGAGACTGGAGGCTGTGGATTTACTACACAGGAAATGGAGGACAGCAGGAGGTTATGACACGTCATAAAGACACAAACACACACACACGCACAGTAGTCTAATTAGCTCTTTCTGTCACACAGATACAGTATTCATACAGAGTCAACAGCGATGCTGATCATATTTGGACAGGTTGCAGATCTTCACTTTATGTCGCCGTCATAGAGGAACAGTGGGAATCACAGCGCATCATCTCTGTTCTGGGACTATAGGCACTGTACTCTGAAGCCAGGTGGAAGGTGAATGGCTCCCTGGAGTGCTTGCAAGCATGTGTGTCTACGAACAGTACACACATTATGTCTACCATTCATTAGAAGTTTTAGCTCCAGAGTGAGACATCTCAATAGTTTTAGCTCCAGAGTGAGACATCTCACTAGTTTTAGCTCCAGAGTGAGACATCTCACTAGTTTTAGCTCCAGAGTGAGACATCTCACTTGTTTTAGCTCCAGAGTGAGACATCTCCCTTCTATCCTATCTTTGTTGGGAGCTGCACATGCTCAGTAGCTCGGTAAGATCCCATCAGCTAGATAACTCTTTCTCCAGCTTTGGTCAGTCCAAGGGAGGATTAGCTGGGAGACTTCTTCTAGACCAGGGACACTTGTCACCCCTGAACAACAGGGACAGGAAGTAGAACAGGGACAGGAAGTAGTTCTGTTGGAGATTCTGGTCAACTAGTGGCTGTTGGAGCAGTGTTTTCCATTGAGAACGAGCTAGCATGCTACGGTTAGCCACCTTGTCTCTAGTGACGTAGAAAGTCGTGCAGATGTTGAACAGCTCACCCGGAGACTGAAGACAGAGGACATTCAGAAACCAGATCTCACTCAAAATAACATGGGTAATTTTTTTCCAAGTGTGTATGTGTGTGGAAGCACCAGAGACACAAAATAACCCCCCAAATCCCAGAAACAGTGATTTTTTCATAATGTAGGCACTTGAAAATGTACGATTATATCAAACACTTTTGATTTTTGTCGTAACATCAAGTCGAGGGGAAAAAGACTTAAGACATCTCGGACTGAGTTTTATGACCACTTTACCCCAAATGATTGAGAGGACAGGAGTGCGCCCCAACACTAGGAAAACCCTCAGGAATTCATTCCGATATTTAAAGTGCCCATATTATAAAAAAAAAAACAAAGACCAAAGTTGGAGAAAGAGTTATCTAGCTACTGAGCATGTGCAGCTCTCAACAAAGATGGGATAGAAGTGACAAATCTCACTCTGGAGCTAAAACTAGTGAGATGTCTCACTCTGGAGCTAAAACTAGTGAGATGTCTCACTCTGGAGATAAAACTAGTGAGATGTCTCACTCTGGAGATAAAACTAGTGGGATGTCTCACTCTGGAGATAAAACTAGTGGGATGTCTCACTCTGGAGATAAAACTAGTGGGATGTCTCACTCTGGAGATAAAACTAGTGTGATGTCTCACTCTGGAGATAAAACTAGTGAGATGTCTCACTCTGGAGATAAAACTAGTGTGATGTCTCACTCTGGAGCTAAAACAAGTGAGATGTCTCACTCTGGAGCTACAACTATTGAGATGTCTCACTCTGGAGCTACAACTAGTGAGATGTCTCACTCTGGAGATAAAACTAGTGAGATGTCTCACTCTGGAGATAAAACTAGTGTGATGTCTCACTCTGGAGCTACAACTAGTGAGATGTCTCACTCTGGAGCTACAACTATTGAGATGTCTCACTCTGGAGCTACAACTAGTGAGATGTCTCACTCTGGAGCTAAAACTAGTGAGATGTCTCACTCTGGAGCTAAAACTAGTGAGATGTCTCACTCTGGAGCTAAAACAGAGACCTAAACACACAGGGTGAAAACAGGATCTGCAGCAATGTGGAGTACAACAAAGATATGGTGTTTTTAGAAAATGAAACCATGTAAACCTATTCTGGTACAACTTCAAAATACAATTATGAACCTGAAAATGATCAGAATATGGCCAAAGTATTATAATGAATAATAAATTAATGAATGAATAAATTAGTCTGCAACAGTTATTTGCAGCAGTATTTGTGCACACACTGCTAACCTCCTCTCTGCAGTGGTGGCAGGAAGTCCAATGAGGAAAGACATCCTTAAACCAATCAGGACTGTTTGTCAGTTCTCACCAGATGTGTTACTGAGTGAAGATAGTGGCAAGCAGAGACTCTGTCTGACAACGCACTCTCATACACCAGACTCAACTTGAATGAAAGAGAGAGGGAGTTAATTGCATGCTAGCGTTTCATGCTAATTAGCACCACCTTATCATTATCATTATGATATTGTGCCAGGAGTTGGGTCTGTCCCGGGGGTGGGGTGTTGTCTAGACGTGTAGCCATGCATACTGGTGTGTTGGATTCAAAATCTCACTATACTGCTACCACATTCGAATGAAAATCTCACGTCAACGTTCCCTCTGTGATTGGCCATGCTTCCCTTTCTTGAAGCAAACATAGGATAAAGTTGAATAACCTGAGTCAGAGCATTGCTGGATATTTTCCTTCTGTGGATCGTTTCTGTCTCTGATGTCTGGCAGCAGCACTGTGCTCATAGTTTCCATCCTGAGCCTGTCTGCTCCCTGTGTGTGTGTGTGTGTGTGTGTGTGTGTGTGTGTGTGTCACAAGAGGGGGGGATGGGTTTGATATTCTTTGCATGTTGGGAAACAGAGAAAGTGAGTGCAACAGAGAGACATAAAGTGTGCTAAACATTCCTCTCTCTCTTTTTCTCCAGCGGTACTGAGTCACTCCTCAGTCTGGTTTTTCCATTTGTTCACTTTCAGCTGGCCTCCTCCTCTCCTCTTTTTAATCCAACGCATCCTTTGTTCACCATTTCACTATTTTCATTCTCTATCTTTCTCTCTATCTTTCATGTCCCATGTCCCCCTTCCTCAGAAAGAAACTTTGTTTGGATGATTGCCACGTTCCTCTCGGACTGTCCGCTGAGCCAACACGCCCCGCACACGTGAAAACAACGTAAACATTTGTTGCGAGCCTGTGATTGGCTGCAGTTGGGTATCCTGAGATGTTGCATTGGGACCAGAGGGTCTCCCTCTCCTGACTTGGGAATACTCTACCCCAGCTGTCCATCTGTCTGTCTGTCCGCTCGCCCGTACATCCGTCTGTCTGTCCCTCCGCCCATCTGCCATTCCGTTCGCCCATTCGTCCACCCGTCTGTCTGTCTGTCTGTCTGTCTGTCTGTCTATTTGTCTACCTGTCTAAGAGCCACATTACTTTATTATAGCTTCCTGCAATAGCATGCCATTTTATCGTTTTATAGAGATCAACAAGGACCGCCCACTCTTTTAACGGCTCTGGTTCCGCAAGTTATTCCCCCCGTTCAATATCTCCAATGGCGTTTCATTAAATGCTAGTATTAAGAGTTAAACCCTGGAACCAAGCCAGCCAGCTACAAAATAAGTCATGAACAAACATTGGATTTGCCGTAAAAAATGGCAACAAAGCCATTAAAAAGGCAAAAGTACAAGACTGTACAGAAACAATCATAGACTTGTGTTAGAGGCTTGCTCTAGCCGTTTGCGAGTGTGTTAAACATTTCTATGGTAACAGCAATTTCTACCAAGAGACGTCGCTGTTACGCTTAGGATTGTGGGTAGTGCAGTATTTCTCCATAGAATCGCGAATAAAACATGTTTTTCTTAAAACAAGGTTGATTTCATACGGACGGAGGCTTCCACAGTGGCAGGCATTTTCCTTTCCCCACCCCGCAGCTGGTGGTCAGTCTTCCTCGGATGGTTTAGACATAATGATCGCTAATCAAAATCCTTATGGAGAAAATGAAAGGGAATTTTACTCGTGGAAGCAGACTATGAAGCTCTATAAAATGAGGCTAAAGGCCTACAGCTATGCTAGCAGCTCTGTGAGGCGGCACTCAGATACAGTGGCCCTTTGAGCTAAATGGTCATCATGCTTCAGCTCACAACAACAATGCCAACATGCTGATGCATGTATGTATGTTAACATTTGCAAATGACCACAAATCACCTGTACAAGCTGACACTGAGGCTGATGGGAATGTAATTACTATTGTCAATAGTATTAGACAAATTCAAATTTTGACTTATTAATGGAACACATTTACGTAGCTCTGTTCCACTCTGGGAACTCAACAACCCAAAACCTGGAGCTTCTTATCTATTGAACCTGTAGGATAAGGTCAGGTCTAATTTTCCACTGTGTTTTACAAACCAGAAGGTTTCAAACAGGGCTGCCCCTTGATAGTCAAAGATTCAAATCATCATTCAGACACCCCCACAGTTAGTTTATATCCACGACGTTCCACTTCCGAGATTGCTCCGGTGCCGCTGGAAATTCAGCCGGATAGCCGTTACCTTTCCGCTTTCTTTGTGTTGGCATTTTAAACTCCTTTTGACCAATGAGGACTCTAGCTAACTACTCCTCAGGTCTCTGCAGGGTAAATCCAGACAGCTAGCTAGACTGTCCAATCTGAGGACTATGGTTACCTGGTCCTCAGATCTCTGCAGGGTAAATCCAGACAGCTGCTAGACTATCTGTCCCCTGAGGACAGGTCCTCAGATCTCTGCAGGGTAAATCCAGACAGCTAGCTAGACTATCTGTCCAATCTGAGGACTATGGTTACCTGGTCCTCAGATCTCTGCAGGGTAAATCCAGACAGCTAGCTAGACTATCTGTCCAATCTGAGGACTATGGTTACCTGGTCCTCAGATCTCTGCAGGGTAAATCCAGACAGCTAGCTAGACTATCTGTCCAATCTGAGGACTATGGTTACCTGGTCCTCAGATCTCTACAGGGTAAATCCAGACAGCTAGCTAGATTATCTGTCCAATCTGAGGACTATGGTTACCTGGTCCTCAGATCTCTGCAGGGTAAATCCAGACAGCTAGCTAGACTATCTGTCCAATCTGAGGACTATGGTTACCTGGTCCTCAGATCTCTGCAGGGTAAATCCAGACAGCTAGCTAGACTATCTGTCCAATCTGAGTTTTCTGTTGATGACTAAAACTACTTCTGATCGTACATTCAGAAGCCACTATTATGTTTTTTTTTTTCCAAATGATGTACAGATTTTTAGGCATTCTTTTAATAAATGGCTTAAAAAATAGTGCACTCAACTGCCCCCCCTTTCTGAATGTTTACAACGTCTGGCTCCACCCATGGCCTTGCTCGGGGGCATGTCATGTCTCTGATATTTAGCCACTTTTACTACAGTAGTGATTCAATTACTATAAGTAATACTACTAAAAGTCATGCTGTCAATAGTGATTCTGAATGCTACTAAAACTACTATCGCAGGGAATATTGATACTGCTATTACTTCCACCAGCAGTATTATTACTACATGGTACCAAGTGTGAAATAGGTATATAAGGTATATAATAAGTATTTTCTGGGAGTAATCGGTGCAGCTCTAAGTTTAGTTTGACCTCATTGACAGAAAGAGAGAGAGAGAGTGGTTGAGTGTCATAGAGGAAGAGTTAAAGAGCAGGGGGAGGGAAGGAGAGTGAGTCATACAGTGCATGTGGACGTGGCTTCTCTCTCTCTCTCTCTTTCTTCTTTGCTCCCGATTGCTGCATCTCATTCTTTGTCCGTCTCTCCTTTTGCTTCCCAAACCAGAGCGAGGCCTTCAATTATCTCTTTTATTGGCGGAGAGAGAGGAGAGAGACAGAAGAAGAAGACTGTGGACTATTCCAGTCATTCATCTTAACACGGCCTCCCTCTCTCTCTCTCCTCTCTCTCTCTCTCTCTCTCTCTCTCTCTCTCTCAACCCAGGAAATTCTTTCATAATGTTGTTTAAGATTAAACTGATTCTGACTCCCTACCTCTCTCTCTCAATCTCTCAGTTGTAATTTCCATTAGGTGGCAGGTGGCAGTAGAGTGTAGTCAGTTTGCATTTTAGCCCCTGCACACACCCATTCCCATTGAAATAATTCATGACATCATAAAGGGCAATTTGCAGTCTTTCTATAGGCGTTAATTATGTCTGTCACTGGTCTGTTTCATGGAATCTCTATTACAACAAATACAACAATTCTGACAACCCGTTCTCACTTCCAAATGGTAAAATACTGACGCTTGTTCAGCGCCTCGCAGAGTCAGCGCCTCACAGAGTCAGCGCCTCGCAGAGTCAGCACCTTGCAGAGTCAGTACCTAGGTAAGGACTACTAGCCAGACAGAAGCAGTGCATGAGGGCGAGCATTATAAAGTTTGTCTCTGAAGTAAAGGCTGGACTACAAAGAGCATAATATGAGCACGTTACGGGTGTTTATAATTTCTTCTTTCCTGTCACCTGCGTCTTCTGATCAGCTGACAGTAGACAGACGTTTTCACAGCTCTGTGCAGGCTCCAGAATAGAATATAAAAAACAACAATAATATCAAAGTAAAACTCACAATCCTGCGCCCTGTGTGCACCATACGCACACAGTTTAACCAAAGCATGAGACAAGACACAACACCCTGCTCCGCTACTTCCCCCCCCCCCACTGCCTATACTTTGCCCACCCCCGCTACACAGTTCCAAGATCAATTTTCAGGAAGATATACAACGACATACATCTGCAATTGAGAACAATAGCGCTGAACAAAGATAGGTAAACAATCAACATAGAACTAGTATGTACCTATGTATCTATGTAAGCGACAATGAACAATGTACAATGCCTAGACTGTATAAGTTATATGTTATTAACAGATCTACTTATGAACATTGATCACATGTGACCTTTGCTGTTTAAATTTGTAATGAAAATGTAATGATTTCTTATGGTGTTAGTGTGCATTGTCTTTATTAATGTCTTTGGAATGAGCTGCAGGAAGTCCTGAACGTAACACTGTTTCAAGTAAGAGATTCTTTTTGCTAATTTAAATCCAGCTCTGTGTCATGGTCGTGTGGGCAGTGTGTTCACATGATGCATAACACATTTTAAATTAAAGGAATTTACAATTTTTCTCCTAGGGCTAATAACGTCCTCCTTTGTTGTTTATTGTGGAAGTTGATGTCACAATGTTGAATGTTGGACACAGCAGGCCCAGGATGGCCAGGTAACAGGTGGTCAGGAGCACTGAACACACACACACACGCACAGGTAAAACACGATAGGTGTGACCCTCCCGTTCCTACCATACACACACTTGCAGTAAATGACTTTTAGCAGGAGGCCCCTTCATACACACACACACACACACACACACACACACACACACAGGAAACCCTAAAACGTGTCTCCTCTCCTGTTTTTGCCAGTAGCGTAAACTTCAAAAAGCCATTAGCTTCCTTTCATGAATAGCCCATTACGCACACACACACACACACACACACACACACACACACACACACACACACACGTTTAACCGTTGCTCAGGATCTCAAAAGCAGTAATGAGAAAGCAGCAGGTAGGCTATCCTTTTCATCCTCCCTCCGTCTCTCTCTCTCTCACACACACACACACACACACACACACACACACAGTCTTGCTGTGTGTGATGACACACAGCTGTGTATTCAGGTTTTACAACCTGAGAGGAAGTGCAAAGTCGACAACAGAGCAACATCAAAGCGGCTGCTACTGTACAGTTAAGTACAGTTTAATTCAAAACATGCCCGGTTTAGTTGAGTTCCATCTCATCCCTACAAACTCACATTGTGCAGAAGGTGTCGTCCTGAACTGAGGCATCAGGGTGCTCTTCAGTTTGGGGACCTTGTTGTAGTTTAGAAGGAATCTGAGTCCCTCAAGAGGGGAATGTAATGATTCAAACACGCCTATGTGTTTCAGCCTTAAGGACTTCTGGATGATTGACACCTGGATCAACTGATTGCTCACTTGTCCATAATTAGGAGTGCGTGGACAGTCTCTCGTCCTCTCTCTCTCCTCAGGGTGGCTTGGTTTGGTTGGACCTTTGGTTGAGTGGCTTTGCATTCTAACATTCCTACACCCCCACACGTCCATACACTACACACATTACTGATGAACTGATAGCACATGTACCTTTGTTTAGTTAAAAACATTTGATTTAATTGATCAAACGTGTGTTCTCCACATTTTGTCATTATCTTTGAGCCAGGTCACTCTACGACACAAGTCACTCTAAAACATAAAAGCATGCAGTGAAGGCCCCGTAGTATGCAAGATAGTCTTAAAATGTATAGGAAGGCCCTTCGTAATGCCAGAGCAGCGTACTACTCGTCATTAATAGAGGAAAATAGGAACAACCCCAGGTTTCTTTTCAGTACTATAGCCAGGCTAACGGAAGGTCACAGCTCTACTGAGCCAAGTATTCCCATAGCTCTTAGTAGTAACGACTTCATGAGATTCTTCAATGATAAAATTATAACTATTAGAAGCAAAATTCACCAAGACCTGCCTTTAACTGGCACTGACTTATCTCTAAACTCAGGAACCTTAGAAACAGCTGTAAAACCAGATATATGTTTAGACTGCTTTGCTTCACTTGATCTTTATCAATTTAATTCAATTATTTCTTCATTTAAACCATCAACCTGCCTCTTAGACCCCATCCCGACTAGGCTACTTAAAGAAGCTTTACCCTTAGTCAACACTTCTCTACTAGATATAACTAATCTATCTTTATTAACAGGCCTAACCCTTCTGAAAAAGCCCACCTTGATCCTTTAGCCAACATAGTTGTCAGATCTATCTATCATATAATCAAGAATATAATAAAACTAAAGGGAGACTTGGCATACAGCCCGATCCGGTTGGGGAGAGTTCTAGCCTAGCCTGACCAGGCCCCTCTTTACCCTGTCTCTCTTGGTTATGCTTTGATAAAGCTTATAGTTAGGGCATAGAATTGAATATTGTTAGGGAGTGAGGAGTTATTTTTGATCAGGACATGTCCTATCCCATAAAGTATATTTCAAGGATCGCCCACCTGCTACTCAGGAATATCCTGTCATAGTTGTCAGATTTATCTGTCATATAATAAAACTAAAAAGGGAGACTTGGCATACAGCCTGATCCGGTTGGGGAGAGTTCTAGCCTGTCCAGGCTCCTCTCTTTACCCTGTCTCTCTTAGTTATGCTGTAATAGTTTTAGACAGCTGGGGGACTTCCTTCGACACACTGAGCTCCTCTCTCCTATCTTTCTATTTTGTGTGCATCTATGTCCCAGAAATGCTTGTTACTAACCTAGCTCTGGGGAGTCATTCTTTACCCCCTTGGAGTCCTTTTGTTATTGTTTTTTCTCCCAGCATGTTTCCTCGGATCAGGGAGGCCCCAAAATCATGGTTGCAGCTGTCGCCATGGTCCCGCTATACGTCCTGCAATGCCCTGCTACATCCTGCTATGCCCTGCTGTGCCCTGCTACGTCCTGCTACGTCCTGCGGTGCCCAGCTACGTCCTGCTGTGCCTTGTAATGCTGCACAGTGCCCTGCTATGCCATGAACTACTACAAAGAACTACTACATACTACTATTTTTTGATTGATTTGATTTATTTTTTAGGGACTGTTATTGCCACTCTTCATTGTAACCCCAACCGGTCGTCAGACACCGCCTACCAAGAGTCTGGGTCTGTCCCAGGTTTCTTCCCAAAGGGGAGTTTTTCCTTGCCACTGTCGCACTGTTGCTTGCTCTGGAGGAAACTACTAGAACTGTTGGGTCCTTGTAAAGTGTCTTGAGATAACTCTTGTTATGAATTGATACTATAAATAAAAAATTGAATTGAATTGAATTGAAAATTTTCAGTTTCATACTTGTATTTTGGGTTTCTAGTTAAAATTTGCTTTAAAGTAAAAAATTTTTTAATCTTTATTCATGATGTTCATCTTTATTGTGTGAAATGCTCTGTTTTAGCGCCTGTCTCTTTAAGCCTCCCTCCCAAAAAAGCCCACTTGGCTCTAATTGGTCAGCGTTTACAGCAGTCTTTTTGGGATTGAGCGTTTCACTGTATTCATATAGAACCTGGAACTTAAAATCTCACTATTTGCAATATGGGACCTTGTTGAGCTCACCACAGTTGCTTGATTCTCCTCTAAGGTTGAGAGCCAACATAATCATTTCCCTACATTTACTGGCACTCCATGGCCATGCTGTCCTCACATGAACTAGAGTAGTCTGCTGGCATGTGCACACTGATATTTACACACCATAGTTTTGTGGCAGCAGATGCCCATGTGAGTGTAAAGACAGCATCAGTATGTTGTCTCTGTCCACACACACACGCAATGGAGATTTAATCTCTTTGGATTTTGGACTCAAAAGAAGCAATCTGACCACCTTTGTCAGTCACATGTCTTTGCATTGTACAAACTTATTGGGATTTGTCCTTTTTGCCACACAGAGTTCAAAACTCGCCTGCATTTGAAACAGTTCAGATTCTGTGTGTGTGTGTGTGTGTGTGTGTGCGTGCATGTGCATGTGTGTGGTTACAGCGAAGGCAGCTCCACCCTGCAGTCTGACTCTCCGCTAACTGACCACAGGGCATTATGACTACAGTAGAAAGTCAGTCAGACACTCAGCAGGAGAGAGACAGACAAAATATCAAACAGTCAGTCAATCTCACAGTCAGTCAATCTATCAGTCAGTCAATCTATCAGACAGTAAGTCAATCTATCAGTCAGCCAATCTATCAGACAGTCATATAATGATGATACAGTGAGTAAAATAAGTATTTGAAGACCCTGCTTAGAAATCATGGAGGGGTCTGAAATTGTCATCGTAGGTGCATGTCCACTAGAGACATAATCTAAAAGAAAAAAATCCAGATATCACAATGTATGATTTTTTAACTATTTATTTGTATGATACAGCTGCAAATAAGTATTTGAACACCTGAGAAAATCAATGTTAATATTTGGTACAGTAGCCTTTGTTTGCAGTTCCAGAGGTCAGACGTTTCCTGTAGTTTTTCACCAGGTTTGACACACTGCAGAAGGGATTTTGGCCCACTCCTCCACACAGATCTTCTCTAGATCAGTCAGGTTTCTGGGCTGTCCCTGAGAAACACGGAGTTTGAGCTCCCTCCAAAGATTCTCTATTGGGTTTAGGTCTGGAGACTGGCTAGGCCACGCCAGAACCTTGATCTGCTTCTTCCAGAGCCACTCCTTGGTTCTCCTGGCTGTGTGCTTTGGGTCATTGTCATGTTGGAAGACCCAGCCTCGACCCATCTTCAATGCTCTAACTGAGGGAAGGAGGTTGTTCCCCAAAATCTCGCAATACATGGCCCCGGTCATCCTCTCCTTAATACAGTGCAGTCCCCCTGTCCCATGTGCAGAAAAACACCCCCAAAGCATGATGCTACCCCCCATGCTTCACAGTAGGGATGGTGTTCTTGGGATGGTCCTCATCATTCTTCTTCCTCCAAACACGGTGAGTGGAATTATGACCAATAAGTTCTATTTCGGTCACATCTGACCACGTGACTTTCTCCCATGACTCCTCTGGATCATCCAAATGGTCATTGGCAAACTTAAGACGGGCCTTGACATGTGCTGGTTTAAGCAGGGGAACCTTCCGTGCCATGCATGATTTCAAACTATGACGTCTTAGTGTATTACCAACAGTAACCTTGGAAACGGTGGTCCCAGCTCTTTTCAGGTCATTGACCAGCTCCTCCCGTGTAGTTCTGGGCTGATTTCTCACCTTTCTTAGGATCATTGAGACCCCACGAGGTGAGATCTTGCATGTAGCCCCAGTCCGAGGGAGATTGACAGTCATGTTTAGCTTCTTCCATTGTCTAATGATTGCTCCAACAGTGGACCTTTTTTCACCAAGCTGCTTGGACATGTCCAGTAGTCCTTTCCAGCCTTGTGGAGGTGTACAATTTGGTCTCTAGTGTCTTTGGACAGCTCTTTGGTCTTGGCCATGTTAGTAGTTGGATTCTTACTGATTGTATGAGGTGGACAGGTGTCTTTATGTAGCTAACAACCTCAAACAAGTAAATCTAATTTAGGATAATAAATGGAGTGGAGGTGGACATGTTGAAGGCAGACTAACAGGTCTTTGAGGGTCAGAATTCTAGCTGATAGACAGGTGTTCAAATACTTATTTGCAGCTGTACCATACAAATAAATAGTTAAAAAATCATAGATTGTGATTTCTGTCTCTCACAGTGGACATGCACCTACAATGACAATTTCAGACCCCTCCATGATTTCTAAGTGGGAGAACTTGCAAAATAGCAGGGTGTTCATATACTTATTTTCCTCACTGTATATGAGCTGGATACAAGGTTAAATGTCATTACCAGTGTACCACCAATTGCTCCCAAAACATCCCAGTTAGAGAGGAAATGCCCTGAACATATTCTTTGTAAATCTTTACAATCAATTCCCCAAATTACCAAGCAGGCTTGTCTTGTTGCATAATCCATATTCTCTTCTAAACTGGACATGTTCAGCGTGTAGCTCGCTAGCTCAAAGTTTGTTGTTGTTTTGATGTCAGGTTATCATCCTGAATAGATAGAACATACTCTACACATGCTTGTTTGGCTGATAGGTCACATAGGCCTTAATGCTTTAAGTCCCAGTTTAATGTTAGGCTTAGGCCAACACACACCCTGTCGAAATATAACTGTAAAAGAACTGCACCTGTCTCCCATACCCGCCCCAACTCCAATCCACCTGAATTCCTCTTGATCTTTTGGAGTTGGATTTGTTACATGTATCATTATACCGCAGTATTCTCAAAGACTTGGATCCGGACTAGAGGGATAAAAATACATTTGTGAGGAATTTTCTATGTTTGGAGGAGTCCTCTAAAGGCAAGCCAACAAGGACTCAGAGCCAAATAGGAACTAATTTGAGAGTGTTAACTGTGCTGTTTTGTTAATTGTAGGGATTCTGAGGCCCTTTAAGTTATTCAGCCAAAACCGACTCTGTGACGGCTCTGACTGTTACAGAAGCTGCCTTGTTAGCCCTCCCTTCCATCAATTCAATTCAATTCAATTCAATTTTATTTATAGTATCAATTCATAACAAGCATTATCTCGAGACACTTTACAGAAAGAGCAGGTCTAGACCACACTCCAGAATTTACAAGGACCCAACAGGTCTAGTAGTTTCCTACAGAGCAAGCAACAGTGCGACAGTGGCCCATCTCCCATCTCTCATCCTGTCCATCTCAAAGGTGGAGGGAAATGTAAATGTGCTGTATTTATATAGCGCTTTTCTAGTCTTAACGACTACTCAAAGCGCTTTTACATCATACAGGATACATTCACCATTCACACACATTCATACACTGTGGCCGAGGCTGCCGTACAAGGTGCCACCTGCTCATCAGATAAACACTCACACACATTCACACTCCGATGCACAGCATCAGGGGCAACTCTGGGTTCAGTGTCTTGCCCAAGGACACTTCGACATGGGATTGCAGGATTGAACCACCAACCTTCCAATTGGCAGGCAACCGCTCTACCACTGAGCCACAGCCGCCCGGAAAGCACACATACAGTATGTGGATTTACACAACAGGTCATTTCATGCAGCCAATCAGATCGATGGAGGAGGGTCTGGGTACATTCTGGTAATTAAAGCCTACATGGCTAGCTGTTTCCTGTTCAAACATCCCCGACAGTAAAAGTGATTTATTGGGAACAGTTAAATAATTTTTCCTCTCTGCTCATCTCCTTCCACCTTTCTGCATCCTGCTGTCATCCCTCCATCCCTCCCTCTCCACATTCTTACATTCTTCTCCCCCTTCTCGGCGCACTCTGAAGAGCCTTGCTTCTAGTATAGCGGCTTGTAGGGGGGGATAATAGAGGGGGAAACAGCTGGGAGTGACACAACATGAAGGCTTAGGACCCCAAAACCCTCACCTCGCCCCCCCTTGCCTACCTTTGCTGAAAGATGAGCGGCAGAAACCAAATGGCACTGACACCTGGACTGACAGCCGCCCATCACTTAAGTGTGTGTGTGTGTGTGTGTGTGTGTATGTGCGTGCGCACATGCGTGTGTGTGTGCGCGCCTGTGTATGTATGTGTGTGCTTGCGTGTGTGCGTGTGAGTGTGTGAGCGTCTGTCTGTGTGTGTGTGTGTGAGCGTCTGTCTGTGTGTGTGTATGTGTGTGCGTTCACACACGCTTTGTTTGAACTCTTACGTGTTTGAGATGTTAGATGCATAAATATATTATGAAATGCAGAAGGGAGGCAGTAATGAAAAACAGTTTTGATGTACATTTGATGTTGTTTATGAGAAAGAGGTCATAAATATCACAAACTCTCAACTCACAAAATAAAATGCTAGCCCCAATGTTTGGTAAAGTGACTGGATGCTCTCGCTGTCTAACTTCCTACAACGGCTCCAGTGAAATAGACCTGGCGGGGGTATCTTTAGTGGAGCGGAGAGCTGCGTTCCTCGCGCTTCTGGGACGCGTTGCGAGGGGGGGGGGGATCATTTGAACGCAGCACAGACCTGCCCCTGCAATCAGAATGCATAATGCAGGCTGGTCTCATCAATCATCGTTGTTTCTACATTTTGCTGGCTGCAGACCCGATAAGGAGAAACACAGTTACTTCTTATGAAGGTAAATATGGTGCAAAAGTGAGAGCGCGTAGATGCGATGTGAGCACTTGTAAAATAGGACTTGAGAGCTTGTAAAAAAAAACTGTACTTGTGTTTTTTTTTCACTTTAATCACTTTTCCTACAACCACAACTCAGTGATTCCAACCATCACACAGCGGCGAGTCTGCGCTCTCCACTTTTGCAACAATTCTTGCGATACATTTGGTGCAAAACTAATTTGTACCTGTGGACTTAGTCTGTGGAGCTTATTTATGTAGCATGAAAGCTAGTATTAGCTAACTAGCAGCCAGACCGCTTCTAAACACTGTAAATACCTTTTAATTATCTCAACATTTTTTAACAGTCCAACTGAAACACTGGGGATGAGCTCCAGGTCCTGCAGCTGCAGACAGACCGTCAGTGGGGGGGCCAGCGTGGAAACATCGCTAGAAAGCTCCGCTGCCAACCTCGACGTGACACACCCCCCTGGAGCCCACCGCCAGTGTTGGTGGAATAGCAAGCTAGCGTTAGCAAACTAACCCTGCTTATAAATAAATACATAATACGGACAGACCGCCATCAGTGGGTATAACGCCAGCCTTTTACATTAAATTGTATTTATTTGTAATGTGCTTGTTGGTTAGTTCGCTAACGCTAGCTTGCTATTCCACCAACACTGGCGGTGGGCTCCAGCTTGGGTCTGGAGCTCTCCGTGTCTTGCTGGAGATCAGGGCTCCAGCGGGGGTTGCTGGCCGAGCCCCAATGATGGCGTCCCGTCTTTTTGGGAATAACGACAAAAAAATATGATGTGCCTGTAGAGTAGTCATTGTAGTCTTCTTGTAGTAGTTCTTCTATATTCTCTTCCAGTGCTTACAGCCACTTATGTGTCTATCACCAGTGTACAGCAGTAATAATCTAACAGAAACAGAAGTAGCAGTAATGACCGTAATACGAGGCCTGAAGAAAAAACTCTTTTAACTTCCAGGTTGTGAGATAGCAGGAAGCATAGCAGGAAGCATGTCACGTCCATTCGCCAGGAATGTGTGTTGGAAAATATTCCAAGCATCCCCAACCTCAATGACTGTAATCTGGACATTCACCTCGGCAACAGGTTGAGGATGCTTGGCAACGGGGTAAAGCTGGGAATGATAATGATTTAATGATTGATCCATACAGCATAGAAATAGTCTGAATACTTTACAGTGCTCAGCATCACAAAACTATCCTACGTTTTTTTTTATACGTTTTTAAATGAATGTCAAGTTTTTCTAAACTGCTGGTTTGGTCACTGTTTCTTCTTGCACTTGAAGCCAAAGTAGTCAATATCATTTCTGAGATTGCTTTGGGGCCGCCTGAAGTGTCCTCCACCTTCCTGCTTCTTTGTGTTGGCGTTCTAAGTGGACATTTCAGTTAATGCAAAAATCCAAAACAAGGAAAAACACCTGAAAACCATCCCAGGAAGTTCCTTCATATTAACACAGTACATTAGCTCGTATTTCTAGGACTACTCTAACCGTGTAGCAAAGTGCAATACTTCAAAAATAACATAAGTAAAAGTAAAATCAAACTTTTTGGAGTGTAGTCTAGAAGTACACAAACTACTCAATTACAGTAATGTGAGTTGTTGTAATCTAATACTTTCCACTTTTGATTATGAATAAGTAGGAGACAGGTCTTATTTTATTGAGTTAATCATAGCTTTGAGTTCAGGTCCAAAGCCATTATGTGGCACCTCTGGATGCTCGGTGGCTCTGATGGTGTTGTGGCAATGACGTGGCGATGATGCCATCGCAGCGTCATGGCTACTGATAAACTGAGTAACATAATAGAGTAATTAATAATATGCAAAATATACAGGAATTTACAAAAAACATCCAAGAGGATTTACATCCAGCTCTTTATCTTGGATAGACAAACTACTTCTCTGTGTGTGTGTGTGTGTGTGTGTGTGTTTTGATGTCAAATGCATTAATTAAGGTAAAAGTGAAACAAACATCACTTTGACTTAATAGTAGTTGTCTCCCTGCCTTTCTGTCACCTTCTCTGTTGACTCTGTGTGTGTGTGTGTGTGTGTGTGTGTGTGTGTGTGTGTGTGTGTGTGTTCACTTTAAGTCAACTAGACGGATACTGAAAGTCCTCACAGATCCAATATTTCCAATATTAGATTTTAGAATAAAAAGATTTGTTCTACTCATTTGTTTTATTTTACTTAATTTCCTTTTCTTTTTTATCCATATCTATACAGATGATGATCCTCCTTCCCATTTTTGGTTCCTCCATTCACACACAACCACACTTTTTGTTTTTTCTTTATATCAATTTAAAAAAGCAATCATTTTGTTATACTTACTTCCTAGTGGAACTCAAATTACTGTTCACTAGAGGTTCTTTAAATATTACAAACTGTATGACACTGATTTAGAAGATTTCTTTCTTTTTAACAGTCTCAGACCTAATTTGATAATCTCCAATCCTTTTTTTCAAATGACTTCATTCTGTGTATTTCTGTGTTAAAGAAAAGGTGATATGTCAGAGATATATTAGAGAATCATTTGAAAATGTTCATGGCTTCTCTTGGTGCTTGTCAAAAAGTTCCCTTTAAAACAAATTTGACTTTTCTTCTTTTCAAAAACCTTCAGCCAACATATTCCATATTTATTTGTGCTCGGGAACAATCTGTGGACGACTCCTTCATTATGAACTACTCACTTCACTACAGACAACCACAAATTAATTCTATATTTGTATTATCTTTTTACAACTGACTGACATACAAATAAATCCAAACAATATCATGTAATCTCCCACATGGTGTGACCAACGCTGTTAACACCTGTCCATTTTCCACATCATATATAAAATCGTATTTGACATTATTCTTTACAAAATAAATCAAATTAATATAAGGGACAGTATATGTGTAAATCCATAGCCCATATAACAGAAATGTGTTATATTTTTTATCATATTCGTGTTCTGTGGCCTTTATTAAAAGTTCTTGCTCAGTTTGTGGCAAAGGGAAGGGTTTATACATATTGAGTTTTTATTACAATAATATGTAATGTAATATGTTAATATGACAAAAAAATATTCAATGATGATTGATGCATTTATTATGATTACAAGTAAAGATGCCAACAAAACACAAGTGTTGAAGTGGTGAAACTGTATATTTTTCAAGTTATATAAGAATAGATTTTGTAAAGGAACAAGGAACAGTAATAGCCCAATTATTTTTTTCATACAATGTGTTGTGTTTAATTCTTGAATATGTTCACAAATAAACATTGATATTCCATTCTGCATTTCCAGCCAGGAGTGTGATTAATATGTCATCCATATACATCTGCACGTCGTCTGCATACAAGGAGACTTTATTAGTACTCTTCCTTTCTGAAAGTCACAGTTGCATTAACAGGATCATTTCTTTCTTCATTTTTGTGACATAAGTTCTGTGGCCTCCTATCTGACCTTAGGGAATACTTCATTTCATTTTAATCTCTTCTTCCCTTCCTTTTGAGCAGGAATCCAACACATTTCCATGGTTTTTCATCAAATCTGCACTGCCAGGGAAATGCTGGAAATTACAGAGTTGAAAATCCACTGAACACCCAGACTTTACTGCTATACAGCTCTGCAATGTGCTGTAATTAGATCATACTTATACATATGGACTCTCACTCTCTCTCTCTGTCTCTTTCTCTCTCTCTCTGTAATCAAACATATTGTTCTGCTTAGAAAAACTGATCTGACCTACCAACATGCCAAAGTTAAGCCAATGAACACACAACTAATTACACAGCTCTGTGAATGCTAAAAAATACTTTTTATGAATCAAAGCCTTTATGTACATTTATAAAACTAAAGAGACACACACTGCTTTACTCTTTAATTTAGGTCCAATTATTCTTCAGTTTAAAAAAAGGCTCAATCCTCAGTTCCACGGCAACAACATAACTGGTCCGGACTACAGTGAAGGAAATTCACACTACACATGTGTTATTACAGTATGACAAAGAAACTTTTAAAAGTAAGCCCCAGTCATTTTTTGAGTATCTTTTTATTTCTGGTTTAAACTGAATACACTACAATTACAGCTGTTCAATCAGTTCAGCAAAAACTTCTTGAGTTCACTCACACTCATTTCATTCCAAACAGCATGGAAGGTTCAGTCCAGTCCAATCAGAACGTGTAGGGACTCAGAATGCTGAAATCAAGATCACTTGTGGTTTTCAGCGTGTCATGTTGCATGTTGAAACACTGGGTCCTGTTTAAGGTTGGGTATTGTTTGGGTTTTGTCCAATACCAGTGCTAAAATTATATTTTTAAAATGGTGCCAGTGCCTAAATGGTGCCTGAACCAATACTTACTGGAAAAAAGATTAAAAACAAAGGAATAGCAAAAAGCGGCAGGCCCCTTTTAATTAACAATTTACCCAAAATCAAAATAAAAAACATTGAAAAAATTATTTTTAAACTGAAAGGGAATGCCGTTCCATCGCAAATTTAAGTTCCTGGAACGGTGTTCCAGAAAGTGCAACTACAGTGCCGTTCCAGTCCTTCCCCGGCTGCAATGACAGGACAGAGAGAAGAGCTATGGAAGAACCGGAAACGCTGACCAATCAGAGCAGACTAGGCTTTTTCAGGAGGGGGGGCTTAAAGAGAGGGGCGCTAAAACGGAGCGTTTTGGACAGAGACATATACAGGTATATACAGACAGACATTATGAGAAAAATAAAGTGTTTTTATTGAACATTAAAGCATGTAAATATGTTCCTTTTTGACCAAACACTTTTATTATCAGGATTGACAAAAAACTCTCTTTCATATTCCACACTGATTATCTTGTGTGTAGACTCAGAAAAAAAAGCTATTTCTACAGAAACAAAAGCATATTTCAAGTTTGTCTTGATATCTTGACTGATGATGTAATTCATAGACATGCATTCTCTGGACTTAGAGACCTGTTTTTACTGTTTGTCACTCGAAATGTGTCACCGCTGCTGGTATATGACCGCCTGACTCTTTTAAGTATATGTAAGTCTGCGGAAAAAGTTTTGATCTACGGCTCTGACGGTCAGTCAGGTACGGCGCCGCCGCCCTTCCTGGCGTCCATTCCGGCCTACCTACGGCGTCAGGCCTGTCTGCCGCTCCGCAACAAGCTCCGCAGGAGACGCGGCAACAGAGGAGGAGTACGTGTCAGGCTCAGAGCATACCTGGCATCATCCTCCACCTGCGATCTGGGCCATCCATGTGTCCGATCTTCCATGGAGTTCATCGGCTGCAATCTAACGGCATTCTCCGGTATACAGTTACCGGTGGCTCCGGCAGACTGTACCGGACTCCGAGTGCCCGTCTCCACGCTGTTGGAACAGGAAGCGCCCCAAGCGAGGCTGTGTGCACGGGAATCTCCGCCAGCTCAGTCGTGCTTCCCAACAGACTGAAAGGCGCCCGATTCGCATGCCGCTGATCAATATTAGATCTCTCACAAATAAGACTTTTATATTGAATGACTTTTTTACGACCAATGACCTGGACTTTCTGTTGTTGACGGAAACCTGGCTGAAACCAGGTGATGACAACGCCTTCTCGGAGCTATCCCCCCCCCCCCCCCAGCTGTTCTTTCCTCAACTCTCCCAGAGTGTCAGGTTGAGGTGGTGGGCTGGCCACTCTCTTCAGAGACAAATTCAGATGCAGGTCACTATCTGCACTTAGTTATAATAGTTTTGAACTTCAGCTGTTTGTGGCTGATCTGGATTCTCCTGTGTTCTCAACAAGGATTTTATTTGTGAATTTTCTGAGTTTTTAGCGGATGTTGTTCCTAAATACGACAAGCTCCTGGTTTGTGGGGATTTCAATATCCATGTGTGTTGTTCCTCAAACCCACTTGCTCATGATTTTAAAACACTTTTGAACTCTTTTGGTCTTAACCAATGTGTGGAAGGGCAGACACATCATCTAGGCCACACCCTGGATCTCATCATTTCCTTTGGGCTTTCAGTTTCACTTGGAGAAATAACTGAAACTGGTATCTCAGATCACTTCCCCATCAGGTTTGAGATCAGTGATCCACCTCCTGCTATTAAGCCTGTCTCCTCAACTTCTAGGCGCCGCTGCATCACCTCTTCTTCAGCTGGAGAGTTTGCATCTGTGTTTGTGGGCTCACAGTTTTATGTAAAGAATGGTCTGGTCTCTCCCTCTTCCCCAGATAACATTCTCTCTGTATTCCATTCCACATGCACTGACATTTTAGACTCTATTGCCCCTCATCGGATTAAAGGTGTTTAACCTAAGGCGGACCCCTGGCTAAATGACACCACAAGAGCCCTTAGGCAACACTGCAGACAAGCTGAACGAAGATGGAAAAAAGACAATTTACACGTGTCACTGGGTGTATTAAGGGACAGTCTAGCCACATACCAGAATGCTGTGAAGGTGGCAAAGATGCAGCATCTCTCTTCTGTCATAGCTAGCAGTTGCCATGAACCAAGAGTGTTATTTAATACTATTAACTCAGTCATAAATCCATGCTCCTCTGCTCCGACAGATGTGTCAATCAGTATATGCGAGAAATTTCTCGGTTATTTTATTGACAAAGTAGCATCTATTAGGAAAATCACCAGTGCTAATTTTAAGGTGTTTTTACCTGCTTCTCCTACACACTCTGATTTGTTTCTCTGACGTTACTTAGTGAGGTTGTACAACACATGAAACCTACCAACTGTCCCTTAGACATTGTCCCCGCCAAAATGGTGAAGGAGGTTTTAAATAGCACCATTGGGGCGAGTCTTCTTACTCTTTTTAATTCCTGTCTTACTGTAGCTTCTGTCCCAGCTGCCTTTAAACATGCTGTGGTCAGGCCCCTACTTAAGAAGCCTAATCTTGACCCTACAGTGCTGTCCAATTTTAGACCAGTATCTCATCTGCCTTTTCTTTCAAAGGTTTTAGAAAAAATTGTTTTTATACAGTTACAAGTCTTTTTGCAACTGAACTGTGTTTTTGAAAAATTTCAATCTGGTTTTAGATCACGTCACAGCACTGAGTCTGCACTGTTGAGGGTACATAATGATATTGCCTTGTCTGTAGATGCCGGGAATCCTACTGTTTTAGTCCTTTTGGACCTCACGGCGGCGTTTGATACAGTGGACCATGCAGTCCTCCTCTCACGCCTTGAGAACTGCGTAGGCATCAGAGGTTTGGCACTCAAATGGTTCAGCTCCTATCTGTCAAATAGGAGCTTTTCTGTTATGATTGGGGACCTCTCCTTGTCAGTGGCTCCCCTCTCTTGTGGGGTACCACAGGGATCCATTCTTGGCCCTATTCTGTTTTCTTTATATATGCTGTCTTTAGGGGCGATTATAGGAAAGCACAACCTGTCATTTCATTGTTACGCAGACGATTTGTAAATCTATTTGCCTCTGAAAGCAAATGACAGTGTTGCACTAAACTCCCTGCTAAGCTGGATCGCTGATATTAAGTTGTGGCTTTCAGACAATTTTCTTAATTTGAACGATAGTAAAACAGAGTGTATTATTTTCAGTACTCCAGGCATGCAGAATGGCCCAGCTTTGAGTTTGGGAGCTCTGGCATCTTGCACGAGATCTGTTGTCAAAAACTTGGGGGTTACTTTTGATTGCAGCATGAAATTTGATAAGCAGATCAGTAATGTGGTTAAAATGAGCTTTTTCCAGCTTCGCCTGCTGGCTAAAGTTAAGCCTTTTCTGAGCAGGCACGACCTAGAAAAGGCCATTCATGCTTTTATCAGTTCAAGGTTGGACTACTGTAATGCCCTCTATGTTGGTCTGAATCAGACCTCCATCTCACGTCTTCAACTTGTTCAAAATGCTGCTGCTCGCTTTTTAACAAATACATCTAGACGTGCACACATCACTCCCGTTCTCTACACCCTGCATTGGCTCCCGGTGCGTTTTAGAATAGATTTTAAGATTTTATTGTTTGTATTTAAAGCTTTAAACGGTCTCGCCCCAGAGTATTTGTCTGAAATTTTAACTGTGCAGGAGCACAACCGGTCATTGCGGTCTTCAAATCAGTTGGTTTAGAAGTCCCAAGGTCCAGGTATAAACGGTGGGGGGGACAGGCTTTTGCTGTTGCTGCCCCAAGACTCTGGAACAAGTTACCCCTTAGATATTACCCAGATATTACCCAGATATACGTACTGTTACAGATGTCGCTCTTTTCAGGTCCAAACTCCAAACATATCTGTTCAGTCTGGCTTTTAATACGTAGCAGTGGTGTGACATTTTCACTCTTTTGTTTCTTTGTAACCTTTTCTGATTTTACTGTTTTCTATTTTCATTCTTACTGTTGTATGTTGTGATTTTACTTATTTTGTTAAGCACTTTGGATACCTGCTGGTAGTTGTAAAGTGCTCTATAAATGTGTGTGTGTGTGTGTGTGTGTGAACATATTTGTGCGTGTTGAATTGTGACGCTTGGAGGATTTGATCGTACTGGATGTTGAACCAGGGGAATGATGAGGTGGCTCTTTCTTTCCTTTGTTCTTCCTTTCTGCCTCGCTTTCTTCCTGAAAGACGGATTGCATTCCCTTCTCTTCCCTGTAAAAAAAGGCAGGCAGACACATGGATAATGTGAAGGTGTCTGCAGTGTGTGTGTGTGTTTAAGACAGAGAGAGAGAGAGAGAGAGAGAGGATGAGTGAATTAGAGGCTTGCTTGGCCAGCTTCAGACGTGTGCAACGTGTCTGCTGCTGCTGGATCAGATGGCTCAGAGCTGCTGTTCTGCGTCTCCCTGCAGCTCTGCTGCTCCATAATGTCTGCTTTCTGCTTAATTACAGCTCACCTGCAGCCCGGCCGGCGCTGGGGCGAGGGGGGCGAGAGAATAGCCCATATAAACCTTTATTTGGACTGGGGGGGGCTTTTATTATTTAGAGCAAATAACAATCATAAGGTCTGCAAACCCCATCATTTTGCAGGTATTTCAAAATAGAGGCCATTTCAGCCACGCTAAAAAAATGCAAACATCTGGTTCACTAAAGTGTGAAAGCTTTTTTTCATAATCGGCTGCTTCACTCAGGCAGGTATCTATCTATCTATCTATCTATCTATCTATCTATCTATCTATCTATCTATCTATCTATCTATCTATCTATCTGATAACATGGAGACAAAGCAGCAGCACCTATCACATGTGCCCCTTAACGTTGTTATATTTATCCATTTTAATACTGGGGGTCTGAGAGCCAAAGAGTCAGACAAAGGAAGGGGAGAGCTGCGACAGCTTGATCCAGGTAACTTTGTCTCTAGGATATCCTATGTAATAAAATGGATTCACATCAACATCTGAGATTTTGACTACTAATTGAATGAACCCTGAGAATGGAGAAGGATTTAGCTCCAACAATTTCTATTAAAACTATTGAAATAGGAGGATCCTTCTGGATCTCAGATGGAGGCATTCTGAATCTTCTCACACATCACTATTTGATACACAGCCCTCTTTAGCCTAGGTCATTAGCCTAAGTCTGCAGGTTCTCAACAACTCCCTAGTACCAACTGAAATACTTCAAACATAAGCATGTGGCCAACTTTAGGATAAATATAAATTAGGACAAAATTCCTGCTTGTGATCATGATGATATTTCAGTAAGTTTATGTGTATGCATCACTCTTTCCCAAAGCAACAAATTGGAGCACTGACTCTTGAACTTTGCCTTATACACTGGGATGTACAATGTGAACCTGCCCTATTAAAAATGAACAGCACTTTATGGTTGAGGATGGAGTTTTGAGACTACATTAGCTGCTACACACCGCATCTCCAACCGAATCGAGATGCGGTAACGCCATTGTGGTGATGCAGGACAAAGGAGAAGAATGTGGAATAACAAAGATGATGTCTCTTGATCTGCTGCATCAATTCAGATATTTTAAAACTGTCCATTATGAGTCTGAAAATGAGTATAATGCTACATCGGTGGAGTACTAATTCAAAGAATAATGCCACCCATCTTTACTATACTTCTCACTCTTTACATAAATGTCAGTGCTGTGGTAACCCGGTAAGAACTAGTTACTTGGTTCCAAAGCCAGAACTACAAGCCTACCTACAGTAGGGTCAGGCCACATGCTTGTATGGATCTGAGAGCTGATACAGGAGATCTAACATGAAAGGGCCTTTCTCTTACTGCTGCTGAGTCACTGCTCGAGATCGGAGTCTGAAGTACACACTGATCATCAGCAAGTTCTGGGAGCCATTCAGTGATACAGGGTAGTGGCTGTTAGATGCAAATTAAAGGGGCACTCTAGGAATTTAGTATTGTACTTTCATAATGTTGGATGACTCACAAAAGACAGGTTTTTAAAAGCACAGTTTAAAGTGAAGCAGCAGAAGTCGAGATATCCTGACATCCGGCCCTTAGTACAGGCGAAGGGCTAAAAAAAGCTGGATCCTACAGTTCCCATAATACCGCTTTTCATCTGAGCCTCCCTGCCATGGTAATGCTGCTTTGTTTTAACTCCACGCACCATGCTTTTGATCCAGTTTGTACAGATAGAAAGTAAAGCTAACATGTTGATAATGTGGTGTCTAGTTGTCTCTGTCTGACGTGCACCTCTCAAAAAATGTAACTACACGTTGTGGCATTACATGTCTCTCGGCCGTGGCTTGGTAGCGTTGCATCCCCCCCAACTCCTGCTGCAGATGTCTCACCGTGGTCAGAAAGAACAGGGGACACACTCTAGAGTCTATATATATATTCGTTCCAAAACTAATCACCGTCACACTCTCACTTCTCCCTCGCTCTATCACCCACTCCCCACACACACACACACACGCAGGCTCGACACACACACCAGCGCACCAGTATAAACACCAGGCTACCTACGTAGCCTACGGCGACAGCTCTGCGTGGAGCCTCCTCACAACCATTAAATGGCTTTACGCCTGCAGCCATGTTCAGCACATGTCAACAGTCTGACAGCTACAACCAAATAACACCTTGATGAGAAATCTATACAACCATAAAAACACCTTGATGAGAAATCTATACAACCATAAAAACACCTTGATGAGAAATCTATACAACCAAAAAACTAACTTCAAATCAAATTCAAGAACCTCTCCTGGAACTGCACTACAACACACCCAAACTGGACTAATCGTAATCTTCTGAGACGTTCGTTAACCCTGAAACTTATCAGCCTCCCAGCAGCAGTCTGAAACCAGTGGTGGATGGGAACTAAGTACATTTACTGAGGTACTTGTACTTTACTTGAGTCTTTCCTGTCATGCCACTTTCTACTTCTACTCCACTACATTTCAGAGAGAAATATTGTTCTTTGTACTCCACTACATTCATCTGTTTCAGCGTTAGTTACTTTACACATTAAGGCGTTTGCACCCTAAACACATGTAGTTCATAAAATACATAAAAGTTTCATTATAAATGAAACTAGCCAACCATATACAGGCCTAAAGGTCCAGCTGAAATGATTTGCAGATTAAACACTTAGATGATTGACATTTGGACAGTTTGGATCGTTTCCAGTTTCTAAAGGATTTTTCTACATTGAGTACTTTCACTTGTAATACTTTAAGTACATTCTCCTGATGATACTTGCATATGTTTACTTCAGTAACATTTCCAACGCAGGATCTTTACTTGTAAAGGAGTATTTCTTTTAATTTGTCCTTCCAGTGTGGTATTAGTTCTTTTACTAAGTAAAGGATCTGATCTTCTTCCAAGTGAATCAAGAAGAACATCAGAACCAGAAATCAAAGATCTGGATGAAATCCGGGGCTCTCCTCCTCCGGCCCTCCGATGCTCTTCAGGATCAGGTTTCGTCCGCCCCCCCATCCTCCTCCCATCCAAACTCCAACCCTTCTGCTGTGGAATTATGGAAGGAGGGACCTTCTGCTTTTCCCCCCTCCTTCTCTTCACCCTTTACTTCTGTTTTTTCTCCCTTCTTTCTTTGAAGGAGGGGTCCATTCTTGTCTTCCTTAAACGTGCAGCAGCGAGGTAATGAGGGTGCGTCCCCCCCAGTCGGCCCAGTTCCCCAACGCAGCACCTCCCAGTTCTCTGGGCTCCCATATAAAAGCCCTGGTGGAAAGTGAGTGTAGCAGTAGGGAGTTTCTGCTGGGGTCAGGAGGACTGTGAACAGACGCGCGGAGAGACCCTGCCCCGAAACACCACTGTATGACTGGAGTGTAGCAGGAAGAGAGAAAAAAACCTCCCTGACTTTTTGTTTTTCCTCTCTCGCCTCAAAGAGTCTACATGTCTAGTGGCATCTAAACATGTTCAGCTTTGTGGATTTGCGGCTGGCGCTGCTGCTCGGCGCAGCAGTGCTCTTGGTTAGAGCGCAGGGCGAGGACGACCGTAAGTCTCATCATCACTGTTTACCGGAGCCTCTCAACACACCCCTCTGTTTCTCTTTTTACTGCTTTGGAAAGTGGATTTTCTCTTCGTGGGTGGACGGAGATGAGAAGAAAGAAAGGAAAAAAGTAGAAATAAGAACTTTGATGAGTGCTGCTGCTTTGGTTTCCATAGATAGAAAGATAGATAGAGAGATAGAGAGATAGAGAGATAGATAGAGATAGATGAGCTTGTAGTTTAAACAGTACAGTGTGTACGTAATGCATTGGGCATCTCAAGAAGGCCCCTCTCTCTCTCTCTCTCTCTCTCTCTCTCTCTCTCTCTCTCTCTCTCTCCTTGCATTTGTCTCTGTCTCTCTACCGTTCCCCCTTCCCACCCATGCATGCAGAGCGAGTTGCTGCAGGTTTTTCCAGGCTTTCCTCCAGGCAATGTTTTTGGGGGAATAGCAAAGAAAATGCATGGTAAAATCCAAATCAAACTCGAATACGGATTATTTTAGAAAATAAGATATTTTAGAAATATAATTTCTTTCTGAACTGAGAAGCCTGATCCTCCCATTTCTTTTCAACACCCCCTCCACCCCCCCACCCTGCCTGTCAAAGGTTAATGAATCTAAAAAAAGAAGAAAAACAATGTGGGGAACTCTACAGCTGGGTGGTAAATTGGATGGAAAGATTTCCCTGGTTCAGCTTTGCACAGGCCTGACTGATGTGGCAGAGTAATCCAGCGCCTGGAGCCAAGCATTGAGTTGGCCAGGTGAGAGAGGGAGGGGAGAGGAGAGAGAGAGAGACAGTCGGAGGCAAGCAGGCGCAGTCTTGTCTGCCACAAACATTTGACCTCTTCAGCCTGAGAACTTTATGCTCTGACAGATGTGCAAGCTACTTGTACTTTACTTCAGTCTTTTCATTTCATGCCACGTTCTACTTCTACTTTGCTACATTTCAGAGAAAAATTTCTTTAGTTATTCTAGTTACTTTAGAAATTAAGACTGTTGCACCCAAAACCCATGTAGTCGATGTACAGAACCGTTTGGACCGTTCCCAGCCTCTGGCGCTGTTTTAGACACAACCATTTCTTTGCTGTAAGGAGACAAAGGAAACCAGCAGCAGCTCTGGAAACAAGAGCCACGGAGCTGAAGTTCCATTTCTCCAGATGTTCCTGCACTCTGGAAAGGACTCAGCTGTCTGTCTGTCTGTCTGTCTGTCTGTCTGTATATGTGAAGCAGATGTGGTGTGCCACGGTCTCACAGCGCCACCCAGAGGCTTCAGTCCGTAGCTGCAGACACATCTGGCCGCCACGTCTCACCCCCCCCCCCACCGCCTCCTTTTTTCCATTCCTCCTCGTCCTCTTCTTCTTTTACTTTCCACATTTTTTTTGTTTCCCTAATTGCAAACACATGCAGACCGTGTTTCCACCAGCTGTTGCCAAGACGACCGTCTGCTGGAGCGCCGCTGCTTTTCCCTCTGAGCTCAGCACTTTGGCTCGCTGGGACATTCACAGCCCCCTAAGAGGAGCCTGCTTTGGGGGGTTAGTTTGCTGAAAGGCCCACAGCAGCAGCAGAGATGCAACCTCAGGTTGGAACTGTGGCCTAGAGCAGAGGGACTTTCAGGGAAATGAAATCACCCGGAGACGCGTTTGGTCCCCACGTAAAGAAAAGGTCTTTCTGTCACGAGACGTGACGTCGCTGCCCTCTCTGCCCTCTCTGCCCTCTCTGTCCTCTCTGTCCCCTCGTCCTGTTTTCTTTCTAAGGCCACCAGTTCCCATTCAAACCTTTCAAAACTCTCATTCTTCTATGGAATGATTTTTCTTTTCTTTCTATGCTCTAACCATTTCCTCTGTTCCTGTTCATATAGTTTGTATCAACATCATTCTTTTGATGTATTTTCTCATTGTAAAAGCGTCCTAAAATCCTAAAAGGGCTTCAACCAACAGAACAAAACATAGGCCTCTATAGATCACAACTGCTATAAAATATATAATAACTAAACTTTATTAATTATTAGTAGTAGTTGAAGTATATTCTGATTTCATTTTTATGTGATGTGATACAGGTATTTAAGAAATAATAATGTGCTAACATGAAACACTAAAATGAAAGATGAACATTTATTATTTAGGGTATTATATATTGACTTTTTTAACTGTTTTGTTCAATTTTAGCTTTAAGTTTCACTCCCATCTAGAGTAGACCCTTGTATCTGTGTGTGTGTTTGTGTGTATCCAGGTATGTAACCTATGTTTGTGTGTATTCAGGTATGTAATCTGTGTGTGCGTGTGTGTGTGTGTGTTCAGGTATGTAATCTGTGTGTGTGTGTGTGTTCAGGTATGTAACCTGTGTGTGTGCCCCCCCCCCCCAGGCACAGGCGGCAGCTGCACCCTGGATGGCCAGGTGTTTGCCGACCGAGACGTGTGGAAGCCCGAGCCATGCCAGATCTGTGTGTGCGACAGCGGCACCGTGATGTGTGATGAGGTCATCTGCGAGGACACGACCGACTGCCCCAACCCCGTCATCCCCCACGACGAGTGCTGCCCCATCTGCCCCGACGATGGTACCACATCTCCACCTCCAACACTCCTGCTCTCATCTCCTCTTCTGTCCCTTTTTCTTTCCTTGTCTCTTCTTTGTTTTTAGGCTATTTCTTTCTCTTTTTCTTTGTTTCTTTATTTCTTTACTGCTTTCTAACTTTCCTTATTTCTTTATCCCTTTCTTTCTTTCTTTTTTCTTTCTTTTTTCTTTCTGTACTTGATGTTTATACTCTTCCAACATTCTTTGTTATGAATGTCACCTGCATTCACATTTGTATTTTACTTCCTCTGTTTCATATTCTTTGAAATCCCAAACATTCAAACACTCCCAGTGTCATTCACACCTTCCCTCCCTCCTTTCCCATTTGACTGCAACATGACTCAGCATGTTTTCTGCCCCCATTAACCCCCATTAATGCCTCCTCCTTTCTCCTCCAGCGCTAGATACACATTCCCCCCTTCTGCTGTAAGAAAGCCTAAACCCAAGATTTCAGGACTCCTTTTGAGGAATTCAATGTGAATCTATATTTCACCTCTATGTTATTTGTAAAACATGTTTGTATGATCATTTTGTGTGTGTTTTCATCCATAATCCAACCTAAATACCTCTCTCTACAGGCTTCCAGGAGCCTCAGGTTGAGGTAAATATCAATTATTTCAGTTAATTATTGTTCTATTGGGTTTTACTTTTTTTTTATCAGCAATAAATGTTATTTCATGTTGTGTCAAAAATTATAAAAATTGTGTCCATAGAAACATTGTGTTGTTCTGACTATTATAATTACAAGTTGCCAGTTCATATTAGGTGTTAGGAAAACTTGATATTACTTGTAATAAAAACTTTATTTCTTTAGTTGGAGGGACAAATTATTTTGAACCCTCAACTCTTAGAGTCCCATTGGCAGAACAATCCAGAAAGAGTTGTTTAAACTCAAAATAACTCATGCAATTATGTTTCTTGTTATTTTATGTTGACACAACCAAACATTTTTTACACTATGATTCAGTGAAACACAAAGACTTAATCAGTTTGCTGCAACTATTGGTTGGGATATTGGTTATTGCTCATTGACGGATTGCTGATTAGGACATAAGATGATCAAGCAGAACATTATAATTCTTTAGCTACATCTGTAGATATGGTTTATTGGTCTATATCAGATGCAGTTAGTTGATTGGTCGTTATCTGTGATTAATCCATTTCAGATCATCACATCAGATCAGCTACATTATTAATCAAGTGAATCATATTGTAATTGTATGCAGATGACATCATTCCGTTTCATTGTACACTGAGAGACTATGTTTTTTTCTTTTTCACAGGGACCCAAAGGAGAGCGTGGACCCAAGGGAGACAGGGTAGGTTCCCCCCATCTCTTTCACCTGTCATTCACTTTTGATTTGATTTTTAATATTCAGATTTCAGATTTTATTGTTGTTCAAGCAAGTTAAAAACAGGAAAAAAACTAAATGTTTTCCTGAGACTCAGCAGCATACACAGTGTCTTAGCTAGAATAACATACTTTAAATAATCTAAAACCTATAAACCTATAAATATAATATTTTTGGTCACTGTTAGCTCTCTGAGCACATTCCTGTATGTTTCGGATGGAGTTGTGTGTACACGTGTTTTCATTCATGTGGAAACATGATCTTGAAGTACAAAAAGTACTTAAAATTATTGAATGGCTGCTGTGTAAACCAAGGGCATCGGGTCTAACTGCTTACTGGCAAATAGCATCATATTTAATAATGGATTTTGCATTCAAACTTTTCTCTTGCAAAGTACGTACAGCCATCAGAGAATGATGTAAAAGTCCCAGCACATAGCAAATAGCAAATAGCACATATAGTTACTTAAAACTGCACTACTTTGTTACGTACTACTTTGGTGTACTTGTTTCTAGAAATCATTACAAAGTAAATTAAAGTAAACAAAAATGTGTTTTATTCTGAAAACATGAATTCTGGTTTTATGGGAGTTTTTTTGGGGGATTATGCAGTGGTGATGCCACTTATATCTGAATTGATGGGATGTCAAATTAAAATTGAATTCTTTTTATTTTTTACTGGAAAAAAATTTAATTAGATAATCAAATCAACACAAAGATTTATGGCAATTTGATTATTTAATTAAGTATTTGTCATAATGGGATTTGATTGAGTCAGCTGCAGAGGCCTCTTTGGTTTAATTTAATCTGAAACCCTGGAAAACACTTTAATTGTGACAGGTCAGCTCGCCTACAGCTGGGAAGAGCACTTATACTTTCCTATTAATATATAATATGATATTATTATTTAATTACTACTATTACTTAATTAACATTTTAGTCATGATTATTATAGTTTTGTAGGATTTTTTTAAGTTTGCGATGATAATGTATAGTTTTCCTAATTTATAGTATGATGTATAGTTTCCTATAAAAGAGCCGATGGCTGTTCTTACCTACTTCCTGTATCCTGATGTCACCTGTCACATGAACACGGCCCAGTCCATTCCTGGTTGGTCACATGGTCTGTCTCATAGGGGAGTAATCTGCCCCTCCTCCAGGTTTAACCTTGTTTTTATCACCATAGGGAACAGATGATGCTGCCAGGACACACAGGAAATGAAGAGTACATATAGGCAGTCATGGAATTTGGCGATTCCTCTCTTTTTTACATTTTTCCTGTCTTTGTCTATGGGGGTGTTAGCATCCAGGGGACCCTCTTCTTCTGACTCTGGAGCCTGAACCCTTCTATCTCTCTCTTGCCCCCTAACTGCAGGGTCCTGTTGGTGCCCCAGGTAATGATGGTATCCCCGGCCAGCCTGGAATGCCTGGACCTCCCGGCCCCCCTGGACCCCCCGGCCTCGGTGGAGTAAGTTGTGCATTTTTTTTGTACTGATGTATTTAAATTGTTAATGTCCAAATTGTCCAAATCTAAGATAATCCAGAGCTGGAAAACCTGTGTAGCTCAGTTTTCAACCTGCTAGTACCAGTAACTACACCCTCTTCTTCTGTGGTGGTCAAAACACAGCCAAAAACAAGCATACGTCCCAATTTAGTTTTTTTCTTCTTAGTTCCCAACCTTCATATTACACTACCCATGATTCTTTTAATGTAGTTAGATTGTGTTTTCACACCACCTCAGTGTTTCTGTTATTACTATTTGGGAAGTGTTATCCAAATGGACCAATATATAAATATATATAAACCAATAAAAGTATGCAGGGTGTGAACACAACTTTCAGAGAGGGCATGGACAGCTGGGAAACTGAACTCCACGTCCACAGCTAAAAGTCAAGCCTTTCATTGACAGGATGGTCTCTCACAGAATCCAGCTTTGGCTTAAAATGAATGGCTTGTTTGGTTTGTCTTACAGTCTAGGGTCAGAAGGTCAGAAGTCCATTAGGGTAGATCAGGAAGGGGATACCTGTATTGGATGCTTGTGTGATCCATAGTGAACTGAGTTACAATGTGTGAAGGTGCAGAGTTTAGCATGCTATGATTCAGTTAACCATCGACTTCCACTGACTTTCATTGTGGTTTAGGATACTGAGCTAACACTCCCAAGCTAATTTTGCAATCCTATGTAGAATTTATCATTGACTCACATGCTAATTCATTAGGCTAAGGTAACATGACATATCATCCCATTTTAATTTAGCATGCTAATGTAGAAGCTATCATTCAATAACATGCTTTTTTCAAAGCACTTATAACTTATAGTATCTCAATTTAATTTAGCATGGTATGATTCACCTTACCGTTGATTTCTTCCCTAATTTTGCATTCTTATATATAATTTGACTCACAAGCCAATTCACTGGGATAAGCTAACATGACATATCATCCCAATCTAAGATTTAAGATTCTAATGTAGAATGTATATGTTCACTAACATACCTCATTACACAGCTAATAGCATCACAATCTAATTTAGCATGCTATGATTCCGTTTATCATAGATCTTTTGCCTTATTTTGCATTCTTATGTGAAATGTATCATTGACTCCCATGCTAATTCACCTAATTCATTTTATGTTAATATGGCTTACCATCCCAGTCTAATTTAGCATGCTAATGTATAATTTACAACTGAGTCACATGTAGAGTGAGCAGACGTGACTAAAACTTCTCGACAGTCCTGAATTTAGAGCAAACGTTTTGGTGTTTCCTACAGACGGGCACTGCTATGTCCGCAGTCTACATCAATTTTGTCCGTTGTAGTTTCTCAGCCGTGTACAGCACATTGCAGGTTGCAGGTAGCTGGAGGATTGGCTACATAACACCAATGAACCTCTGCTGCCTTATGAGATTTAAACAAAACTTTTTGCAAAGTCTGCAGGAAAACATTTGCCATTTGACACAGACAGCAGGCAGATGTCACTCTGTTACATACAACACATTCTTTGTGTTTTTTTTCCTAATGACGGACAGTACACTTTATGTTCATGACCAAAAGTAATGCATTTTAGTCTTTCACATGTTTTACTGTTATTATTTGTTGAAACTGGAGTCACCTCTTCTCCATCTACTGCAGTGTGTCATTACAAAGTAGCTTCAACAGTTAATGAGGTCCTAAGGTTGTAGAATGGATCCTGGCTGTTGTTTTGCTTGAGGTTGCTTCTGCATTAATTTTGTTTTTCAGGATTTTATTAAGATACAAGATATTTTGGCTTGGATGCCCCAAAATCTATTATCATATTTGGTTGGATAGACTTTTTCTTTGAAATATAAAACCCATTTAAAACTCTTTTTATAAGTATCTTGTTATGAACGAGTGTACAAATGCATTGTTACATACATACATTTAACTAGCAGATAAAAGGTAAAGAAAAGGCATTTTGTTCATTTTCATGGAAAGTTTAAACCTTATTGACATTTTCAGACGATGTGTCACATAAGATATGGATTGGAATATTTATATCTCTGTTTGCTTTTTTCCAGAACTTCTCCCCTCAGATGTCTGGTGGCTACGAGGATAAATCTCCTGCCATGGCTGTGCCTGGACCAATGGTAGCACACACACACACACACACACACACACACACACACACTGTCATTTAACTGCTGTCAAACATGTTAATGCAGAATCTGACCGTGCCTCTGTTTGATTGACAGGGCCCAATGGGACCCCGTGGACCCCCTGGACCTCCTGGTTCTAGCGTAAGTATATCACTTCCTTCTTCCTCAACTCTAAATATATTTAAAATCTGAGGTTGGGATTATATGGGAAAGAAGGCAGGGGCAGTCTGTGTACCTCAAACATCATCATGACATCACCATGACATCACTTCCCCCTCCTTGGTGCCCAGTTGGCGTGCAGCCAGCGTGCTCATTTTTCCTTAACAGCACTAGAATTCATTCACTAATGAAAACTACAATAGAGCTAAAGAGTAGAGTTGTTGTTTTAGAATTTGATTAAAAGATTTTTGTTAAAAAGAATTATAAAATGCTGCACAAATGAGCAAACTGCCTCTTGTGTGTTCAGACAGAACGCAAAGCCAGTTTGCATTCAAAGTGAATGGACATGGACTGGACTGACTGCACACTTGGTACATTGGCCATTTGGGAGTAAATCTATTAATACAGATTTAAGTGAAGGAAATAAGGAGAAGAGTTCTTCACCTTCTGTCTGAACACACTTTAGTTCCACCTGCAGCTCACACACGCTCAACCTGACAGAAGGCTAGGTGGTGGAACACTATTTTAACGGCACCTTGCTTGTGTTAGCCATGCTTTTCACTAAAATGCTAATTCCAACACTATGGAAACCTTTAAGCTAATGGCTTAGCTTTGAGCTTCTGAGCTTCTGAAACCTAGAAATTGCAAGATATTCCTTAGTGGTGTAAGGATGTTACCACAGGGCCCAGTGTACGCTGTTAAGACGGGCCCCTAGTACTGCTACTGAGGGCCAAATAGAGACTTGACATTATACAATTGCAACAATCATCATTGCATCATCTGCATATGACAAACAATGCAAAAGTAAATAAGATAATTCATTTAAATGAATAGCTGAATATTTTTTTATTGTTTATGTAAAAATAAGCATACAATTTTGTTAAAGATTGCTACTGACTTTATTACCTTAGAAAATGAAAAGCCAGGTGTAGATGGGTTTGCCTTTTCAAGAGCATATTAAGCAGACAGCGTCATTTTAATTTGACACAAATTTGAACATCAACGTATTTCCGAGGTTTCAGTCTGAATCCTTCACAAAAGGCCCGTTCTCCACCCTACAGCCCCCCACCCCCAGGGGCTCCAGTGCCATGGCTGCCTGCACTTTCTATATTTACGCCCCCAGGCTGGACCTGGCTGAAGCTAACCAGGACTCAGTTCAAATATACACAAATGATTAACAGCAGTCCTACCACATAACAACAGAGATGTGTTTGGCCGCACAGAATCTGCAGACACAGATTTTCAGCAGAATTGAAACACATTTTAACAATATTTAAATCAAAACTATAAATGTTAACACATCCCTACCCCAAGCAGAAAAACAGGCTGATGAATGTCGCAGATATCATTCTGGATCACCACTGAAATATGTATTTAAAATAATCTGCAGATTCCCGGTTGGGTCTAGTTATTTTCCTCCCAACTGCATAGAAACTCTGGCCACTGTTCCCACTCGAGTGAGCTGACAGCAGCCATAAAACAAAGGCACCCCGTGACCCACAGACACTGCACATGTCCATCTTAATAGAAGAACTTGACAACAGGGTGGATTTACACCTAAAGGATAGTGTTCAGTATGGGTGGTGTGAGTGTAGTAGTGACAGTGTTTATGTGTCTCTCCAACTACAGGGACCTCAAGGATTCACAGGCCCCCCCTGGTGAGCCTGGAGAGGCTGGAGCTGCTGTGAGTATTGGGAACATGGAAGCAGATACACAGCTCACAATGCACCGTTGTAGTGTGTCATCTTTCTCACCTTGAGCATGTGTTTCTCTACAGGGCGCCATGGGTCCCCGTGGCCCCGCCGGACCCCCTGGAAAGAACGGAGAGGATGTAAGGGGACAGGATCTGCTCATGTTCCCCATTTAAATCTCACTTACAGAGTGAATAATTAATTTATTCATCATTTCCTCCCCTTCTCTCTGCCTCTCTTTCTCTCAGGGTGAGTCTGGCAAACCTGGTCGCGGCGGTGAGCGCGGACCCTCTGGCCCACAGGTAAGTCGCCATGGCAGTGGAATTCTTAGATATGTAATGTAAAAAATATTTTAAAAAATGTGATAGATCTGTGATAATAAATTGTCTCCCCTATGTTTTCTCTTTCCCTCAGGGAGCTCGTGGTTTCCCAGGAACCCCCGGTCTGCCCGGCATCAAGGGACACAGAGTGAGTTGCAGCTTACACCTCCCCGTTCAGCAACAACATATCAACACTATATCATCTCCTATAACTGTATGTGTCTCTCTCGCTCTCTGTAGGGATTCAGCGGTCTGGATGGTGCTAAGGGAGACACTGGCCCCGCTGGTCCCAAGGTGACTGCCTCTCTTGGGTTTCTTTGCTCCTCCACTGCTCGGTCTCAGTGTAGAACAATGTCCATTTTGAACAAAGAATAACAAGAATAGGAGCTGCAGAATCTGAGCTCTGCTGATTTGTAGTCCCAGACATTAGTTTAACTTGGCTCATACATTTCCCATAATGCAGCCAGTCACACCTTTTCTTTCCACCCACCCTGCCTGGTTAATGCCCATGTCCTGCAAACTCCAAATACCCAGTGTGTAACTCCGGCTTTCTGTTATAAATATCACCGCTGTCAGGCAGACACCTCGTACCTCCACATTTAGTCATTTTCATTTTTGTTCATGAATCAATGCTATTGGTCAGCCTTTGACGTCTGTCTACGCGTTTGACAAACAGCATGCAAAAATCTTTTTTTTTCAAGAAAAGCAAAAGTTTTGGACATGCATGTAGTCTTCAAGCCCAAGTAAAGATGACTAGTACTCCTTATGACCAGGGCCACGAGGAGTCTGCGGCTAAAGAATTCCTCAGACTTTTGAGCAGATTTTTTCGTCTGATTTTCTGCAGCTTTTTTGCACGTTTTAAACAAATTAAGAAAATAAAAAACATAAAGCTCTGAATGTTAACACCTCCCAACTCCAAGCAGAAAAACAGTTTGCTAAATTTAGCAGATTTAATTCTGGATCACTGCTAAAAACTGTAAAAAAAGAAATTCTAAATTCCCCAGGTTTCTTTTGGGTCTGCTTTTGACTAGTGACTTGACTGAATTTTACATGTACAATTGGCAGACTGGCCCTTTAAGTAAGCCTATTAGTCGTGGTCATAGTAGGGTTACATGTAGCACTAGCAGAAATAACAGCAGCCATATTGGCCAGTGACATTAATATTGACCAATGATGCTGCAGATCCGGTAGCAGAAACTCACCTGTCTGTGTTTGTGTTTGTCAGGGAGAGGCTGGAGCCCCCGGTGAGAACGGAACTCCTGGAGCTATGGTGAGTACAACAGTCCCACCCCATCTCTGCCATGGAGCAGCCATCTTGGATTCTCCCTCTCTTCAGATTGATTCTCAGTGTAAAGAGTATAGCTGAGTGACTCTTTGCCTCCTCTGTCCTCAGGGACCTCGTGGTTTGCCTGGTGAGAGAGGCCGCACTGGTGCTTCTGGAGCTGCTGTGAGTCCACACACACACACACACACACACACACACACACACACACACACACACACACACACACACACATACAAACAAATATTATAATCAATGAATCCATCTGTCAGTAAACAGAATGCCCATCATGATTGTCTGTGGTCCGCAGGGCGCTCGTGGTAACGATGGTGCTGCCGGTGCTGCTGGACCTCCGGTAAGTCTTCCATTTTCTCGTTCCGAGAACACTCAGCAACTCTTCAGTTTGTCTCCCTTTCAGAAGCATTTTTTTCTTCCTGTTACTATAGGTTACTTCCTGTAACCTATAGTTGTTTAAAACCCCCATGGGAATTCTCGGGGAAGGATAGGAATCACCTTTTTCTGCTATCAAAGCAAAGCAAAAGCAAATCTTCTCTGTAGTGACTGTGACAACTGAACATCTTTGTCTGCTTTGTTTCTGCCCAGGGTCCCACTGGCCCCGCTGGACCTCCTGGATTCCCCGGCGGCCCTGGATCCAAGGTATGACTATATGCCCATTATGATTCTCACCAATAATCTTCAACAGCCTTTTTAATTTCCCAAATCCACGGCTTTCAGCATCCAAAATAACACTTTTATCCCATTCTCCAATTTTCTTCGCTTCTCTTTTCAAGAAGTGTAGTAGTAGTGTTGTAGTAGAATGTTACTTTGAAGTGCTTTGATGCATTTCTGTATATGTGACCTTTTGAATCAATTTCATTTCCGTGTGCCTATTTCATAGTACACACTAAGTCAGAGGGAGTTTGTCACTTGTAGTAGGGTGTGAAAAGTGACAAATGGACCATGGACGCTGCTGGCCTCCAGTAGCCCACAAATGTTAGTATTGAATCTTCCAAAATGAAACATTTACTTTGAGTAGTTCAGGTTACATTTCTTGTAAATTGACAGCAAAAGTTTTTTTTTTAAGATGAGTGTGGAATTAGGACACAGTTTTAGTTTATTCTGATTGGTTCCAGGAGCCTTTGGGATGCTTTGTTAATCCGTCCTTTTGTACTGCATCTTCATTGACATTGATTTTTTACATTTGTTGAGTAGGAGAGCAATGTCAATGCTTTTTGGACTATGTCTTGCTGATGCTTTTACTTCCCTAAAACTGAATGAAAAAAAAACAAAAGAGATTGGTTTAAGGAGCATTATGGAGTGGCATTGTGAGACAACTTGGCGTTTGATGGCTCACGGCCACTGTCGCTGTTGGTTTGGACACCATTCTCTAACTGTTCTTTGTTCTCCGCTCTCCCCAAAGGGTGAAGCTGGACCCCAGGGTGCTCGTGGATCTGAGGGACCCGCTGGATCCCGTGGTGAGCCTGGTAACCCTGGACCTGCTGGCCCTGCTGGACCCTCTGTAAGTACAGGAGATAACCAATGATGATGTAATGGCATCATTGTCATTCCTCTGAAATCTTCTGGTCCTCTGGTTTTAAAAAATCTCTTTCCTCCTCTCAGGGAAACCCTGGAACTGATGGAGCCGCCGGACCAAAGGGAAATCCTGTGAGTATCTCTCTCAACACATGTACTTCATAAGCATGTCATGGTTGAGGATTTGAATCCCCTTACTGCGCGAGGCACTGCTACAGCAGCCCATGCCTCAGCCTCAGAGACTGGTTCCTGGCAGAGCAGCATGAAGCTGAGCGTCTTGTTGATGTGTGCTGCCCCCTGCAGGGTGCTGCTGGAGTTGCTGGAGCTCCCGGTTTCCCCGGACCCCGTGGACCCCCTGGACCTCAGGGTGCTGCCGGTGCCCCCGGAGCCAAGGGTAACAATGTGAGTAAAGCTTTTATCAGAACACACCAAGGCCAAAAAAAATAGTATTTTCTGAGGTCTGTCGCATCAAATGGACATGATTTTTAAAAAATAAATACTTGAAAGATAGTGAAGTAAAAAAGTTAAACTACTGAATCGAAATTAATCCATGCTTCTTTCCCTTAGGGTGATGTTGGTGCCCCAGGATCCAAGGGAGAGGCCGGTGCCAAGGGAGAGGCTGTAAGTTGAAGTTCACCACAGTCAACATGAAGCAACTGGCTCTGTATGCACACATGTATGAATGCTCATTCCATCTGTTTTTCTATCCGTGTGTGTGTGTGTGTGTTTGTATGTGTGTGTGTTGTTTGTGTTCTCCAGGGTGTTGCAGGAGCTCAAGGACCCCCTGGACCTTCCGGTGAGGAGGGCAAGAGAGGAGCCAGAGGAGAGCCCGGTGCTGCAGGCGCTCGTGGAGGTCCAGGAGAGCGGGTATGCATCTCACCTATGTTTTACTCTCTCATACTGTATACTGTGACATTCTCCTTAGAATTAAGTGTAATAGGGAGGATAAGTGATAAAGTGGCCCTCTGATGTGTGTATTCTTACCTCAAAGGGAAATAGCTTAAAGTATCTGTATATAATTATATTTCTTTTTAATCACTGCGTAAATAACTATTTTAACAAAATCCTGACTGTTAGCTGTCCTAGCACCTAAATGTTGGAACAAGCTCCCCAATGACATCAGGACAGCCAAAAGTCTAAAAACACATCTCTTCTGACTGCACCTTGGCTACGGAGATGATGCTTTTGAAAAGAAATTGCTTTAAGCTAATACTAGTACTTCTTCTATGTGACCGTTGCTGTTCTGAGTTGTACCATCACGGTTGAATTCACTTATTGTAAGTCACTTTGGATGAAAGCTAAATGAAATGACATGTACAGTAAAAGGCAGCAATGCTACTTTTAGCTGAGTGCATTTGAAATGATTCTTACTTTTGTGCAGTGGTAGACTTGACAGTAACAGATATGACTTTAAATTAAATTCTACAAAACGTTTTGCTGGTCAGTGCAAAAATGATTCAACATTCTTCCTGGCTACAGTTCAGAAGAATAATGAGAAAAAATATGTCCTACCCATATAATACAAGCATTCCAAGTGCAGGCCACAGACAGTACAAGCAGCCTTTTTGCTCATCAGGACCATGTAAACGAACTCTGTAGGGCCCCCTCCAGGCCAGGAAGAACAAACAGGAAACGCAGGTACACATTATCATTTCCAAATATTTGGAAACATTATTGCCGATAATACAATATCTGACATATTGTGCGTGATGAACTGAGAAAAAGAGTTAAAACATAAAAAACAGAATATCTACATAGCAGATTTTCTGCAGATTTCAAACAAAATTAAAAATACAGCAAATAAAACGGAGAATGTTATCACATCTCCATTCCCAAGTCAGGTCATAACCTTCGAAAGAAGCTAAGACTTAATCACACACGCATCATAGGTGCGCTCCAATACTTTACTTTTTCCAATACTAACAATTAGCACTACACCCTTGGATATACTTCATGGTAAAGGGAAGGGTATGTTAGCATCATGCTAACAGGCTATCCCTGTCTAGATGTTACAGTGTTGACTTCTGATCACAGAGCTAAGCGAGTTGTGCTTAATTCTCTCTTCAGGGCGCCCCTGGTGGTCGTGGTTTCCCTGGTTCTGATGGTGCTGCTGGACCCAAAGTGAGTAAACACACACACACACACACACACACACGTGACACTTTCTTCCATTTCACATTAAAGCATTAAGACACTTCAGATCAGTTTTTACAGAACTAATCTTTCTACTTCTTTTCTCTCTATCTCCCACACCATAGGGTGCCACTGGCGAGCGCGGTGCCCCCGGTCTTGTTGGACCTAAAGGTTCTACCGGTGAGCCTGGTCGCACTGGTGAGCCTGGTTTGCCCGGAGCTAAGGTAAGACTTCCTACCATCTGACCTTCATATAGTTGTCTGCAACAACATTAATTGGCTGTAAAGGCCCTTTTCTGACCTCTGACCCCTGTCTGTAGGGTATGACTGGTAGCCCTGGTAGCCCTGGACCTGACGGCAAGATGGGACCCGCTGTAAGTTCATGATCAGAAAGCTAAATTTGATCTTAATCGCAACAAAACAGAGACATTTTGTGTTTATTTAAATTAATTAATTAATCCTCCATACCAGGGAGCTGCTGGACAAGATGGCCGCCCCGGACCCCCTGGCGCCGTTGGAGCTAGAGGCCAGCCTGGAGTCATGGGATTCCCTGGACCCAAAGGAGCTGCTGTGAGTAATGTGGCTGAACTGCTACACAGTATCATTGATCGTGTGTTTACTGTAGATAAATGGGTCGCCACATCTCTGGTAATCGTGCTTTTTGACTCCTGTGTGTAGGGTGACGCTGGGAAGACTGGCGAGAGAGGAGTAATGGGACCCACTGGCCCTAATGTAAGTTGTCTACACTGTGCTGCTCTTTGAATACATTGCATTCTACTGTACCTTGTAACAATTGAACGCTAGACGCTGTGTGTCTGAAAACCTGCCATCTTTCTACCCAGGGTGCCCCTGGAAAGGACGGTGATGTTGGTGCTCAAGGCCCCGCCGGACCTGCTGTAAGTCAGTGGCACACCACCAACACACAGGCCCAAATGACTAACACTACGGATGGAGTCCACTAATTGATTCTCCAATTTAAATCAGTCTTGTTTGAGTGATCTTATATCAGTTAATGAAAACCTTTCAAACAACCTTTAATATATGATTTTGTCCCATGGATGAACCACAAAGTTCTTGGGGGTCAATTCTTGAAGTAAGCTTTAAAACAAATAATTAAGGGCTGTTTCTTGCTTGTACAGTTTCCAGCACAGGTTCTCTAAGCAAAATTGGTATTGTAACTGAAGGTTCCCCTTACCTTATTGATATTGAATCGAAAATGAAATCAAATAGGGACTTTGTGAATCTGAATTGATTTGGATAATCATTAGCGACCCCCACCCCTAATTAACACCTTGCTCACCACAAGATTAATTTAAAACTCAAAGCCATAGCCATATAATGCTTTACTTCTGGTTATTTTCTGTGAGCGCTAACAGTCCTTCACTTGCTCACCCTTAGGGACCTGCTGGTGAGAGAGGAGAGCAGGGACCTTCCGGAGCTCCTGGATTCCAGGGACAACCAGGACCCGCGGGTGCTGTTGGCGAGAGTGGCAAACCCGGAGAGCAGGTACTGACTGAGATATGATTGATTTAGACACCTAATGGAATTGATAATGTCTAGTAAATTTAACCATGAATTACCTCTCTTGTCTATCTAGGGTGTGCCCGGTGAGGCTGGAGCCCCAGGACCTGCTGGAGCTAGAGTGAGTCACTTATCATCATCATCATCCTCATATTCACAATTTCTCAGCAGTCTGCTCCCTTCGGCATTAACAGATGATCATTGGAGGGTTGTCTATTAGTTTATAACATATCTTTACCAACTATAAGCTATGTGTTATTGCTATAAACTGAATCACATTGACACAAAAATCACTTCCGGGTAGACAAATGGCCTTTCATTTGATGTAAGAGATACGTAAAACTCGTTTGAAGTTCTAGTTCACCACGGAGACCCGACCTATCTGACGTTTGCAGTGTGCTCGTTTTCTCTACTGTGTTGCTTTGCTAGCAATTTTGATAAAACCAAATCTACCATTAGGTACGGCAACATCTCAACGCCGGTTGGACCGACCAGTTTGGGTGGTGTCATTTCTTTAGTCTGTATATTAGGTCTTCAAGTTAACAGTAGTCAAAGGGTTAACATATCAAAGCAACAAATATGTATTTTAGATAAATGAGATGAGAGTATATCAAGTTGTTCCACGTCCTGGTTTGCTCAATGATGTTAAATTGTTTGTACAAGACAGGAGTTTTCAGGGGTTTTCTACCCAAAGTTATAGTGAACAAACCTTGTAATTGGGTCTATAAGTTGATTTAACATTGATGTCAATGCTAACAGGCTAAAGCTAGCTTATCAAAGGCTAATGCTAAGGGGTGTGGCGAGCTATGCAGACAGCATGACTAATGCTAAGCTCACATTACAAAAACAAATCCTGTATCATTAGGGCCATCTGAGGAAAGAACCTAGCTTAGCAGAATTGTTGGGCCTGTTTTGAAAAGCCTCTGGGAACAACGCACCTTCCTCTGAAATGATACTATCCACCTTACACCACCACAGTCAGATAGCTCCTCATGGTTTATTTGACCACTTCTGGTTTTCCACTTCAATTTACCTAACCCTCTGCCACCCTTTTCCCTCAGGGTGACAGAGGATTCCCTGGTGAGCGTGGTGCACCCGGTGCTATTGGACCCGCTGGTGCCCGTGGATCCCCTGGAGCTGCTGGAAACGATGGTGCTAAGGTAAACCCAGGGAGATGGGAAAGTAAAAATTGATTGCCTGTAAAGTTCTCATTGATTTGTAACCCTCTTGCTCTTTCTTGTTCTTTTCCTCTTTCCTGCTCTTCCTCAGGGAGATGCTGGAGCCCCCGGTAATCCCGGAGCCCAGGGTCCTCCTGGACTGCAGGGAATGCCTGGTGAGCGTGGTGCCGCTGGCCTTCCAGGACTGAGGGGAGACAGAGTAAGTGGCCACTACAATATACCTATTATTCCCCAAATCCCCAGAATATAGTGAGTAGCATGACTTATACATCATCATATACATCACTCCCCTTCCTTTATCAAATCCAGGGTGACCAAGGAGCCAAGGGTGCTGATGGAGCTCCTGGTAAGGATGGCCCCCGTGGTTTGACTGGACCAATTGGACTTCCCGGACCTGCTGGAGCCAATGGAGACAAGGGAGAGGCTGGTGCTCCTGGACCTGTTGGACCTGCCGGATCTCGCGGAGCCCCTGTGAGTACCTGTCTCAGTGTCCTTCTCAAGAGTAGAAGATCTGTAGCTGCTTGAAACTTCTGTGACTGAATCTTCTTTCTCTTCCTCTTCCGCAGGGTGAGCGTGGAGAGTCTGGACCACCTGGACCTGCTGGATTCGCCGGACCTCCTGTAAGTCACTTCTTCATGGTTGCTCTCACTGACCGTTTTTCTCTAGCTTGAGCTTCAACACAGAATTTACCGAGTCTTTCTCTCCATCCACCCTCATTCAACCACAGGGTGCTGATGGACAGCCTGGTGCTAAGGGAGAGAGTGGAGATAATGGTGCTAAGGGAGATGCTGGTTCCCCCGGCCCTGCTGGACCTACTGGTGCCCCAGGACCTCAGGTTTTTTAACTTATACATTCACATTTCATTATAGAAAATCCAATAGAAGTATATGCTAAATAGTCTGATCCTGGTTGACTCATGTTGACTAACAACATGTTGTGTCCTTTCAGGGTCCCGTTGGAAACACCGGCCCTAAGGGAGCCCGTGGAGCTGCTGGACCACCTGTACGTTACCACTCTTATTCTACTCTGTCCTCTTCATCCTCTACTACATTTACATGTGTGCTGATGTTCATTAGGTCCTAGATCAGGGGCAGCATAAGCAGTAGTGTAGAGCTCAGAGGTGATAGCACCCATGGCCATACTGAGCACTTAACTGTAAAAAAACAATTCAAACAACTGAACTGTCAATTTTTAGGTTGGTTTGGTCAGCAATTGTACAACTATTTGGGAGGAAGCTGCATGTATCAACCATTTAACCATTAGTTTTAGGTATTTAAAATATTTCAGCTGCTTAGTCAATAGATTTACCTAACTACTTGAACTGTTTAGTCAGTAATTGTAGCTGACTATTTGAACTATTTAGAGAATACCTTTAGCCAACCATTTCAACTGCTTATGCAATACTTATAATACTTTTATTTCTACCATTTATGTACTAATTATTTTTTAGTTACCAGTTTGAAATTCCTGTGTTCAGGTGAAACAGCTGATATATTCTGTTATCAAATTAGTTGAATTTCTCCACAACCTTCTATGGAACCCCCGGCTCTAGCAGAAGTCCCCCCTGGGGTTTGTTCCCCAGGTTTGGAATCACTGACTTAATGGACCTCTGTCTGTCCCTAGGGTGCTACTGGCTTCCCTGGTGCTGCTGGCAGAGTTGGACCCCCCGGCCCCTCTGTAAGTCTTTCTCTAATGTTATTTGCACGTATTGTTTCTATGGCAGAGCTCAATGTCCAGGGTTGTTTTCAGCAATGTTGTGTTACCCCCTTAAGGGCAACGCCGGACCCCCCGGACCCGCTGGACCCGCTGGCAAAGAGGGACCCAAAGGAAACCGTGGTGACACTGGACCTGCTGGTCGCCCTGGTGAGCTTGGTGCTGCTGGACCTCCAGGACCTGCTGGAGAGAAGGGTAACCCTGGTGCTGAGGGTGCTCCCGTAAGTTATTTTTAACCTTCAAAGAAAACTCTAGCCCCTTCCATCTCTGTTTGTCACTGAACCAATTGATTGGTTGCTAATAAATGTTAGCCTTATTTGATACCAACCATTGACAACTTGCAGGCATTGTTTAGGTGTTGGTTGCTATCAGTTTCTGCTGCCCTACACCTTGATGTCTAACCACTTTTTTTTGTTTCTCTCTATCGCCCCCTGCAGGGAAGTTCTGGTCTGCCTGGACCTCAGGGTATCAATGGACAGCGTGGTATTGTTGGTCTGCCTGGACAAAGAGGAGAGAGAGGTTTCCCTGGCCAGCCTGGACCTTCTGTAAGATTCTATTGTTACTCTACAAACTCTACTCTACAAAACTACAAACTGTACATTTGTATCTGATGGAACAAGAGTACCCAAATGTCTTTAACCAGCCAAACTGATGTTTAGATTTAAAACATGATGATGAAAACTAGACCACTGAGAATTATTGGGAAATTCCATTAATCTTTGGGTCAGTCCATTAAAACTCACCTGACTGAAACATTACAAGACCACCAGCAAGCAAGAAGGAACTTTTCTACAAGTGAATCCTCAATTAATAAACTTCTATTCAGTAAGAGAGGTAATTTTGAAGTAGTATAAAATAACTTTATTTATTAACTTTCTGTCTTGCTTCCTTTCGTCCTGAACACTGAGCAGGCCCAGATAGACTTTTAATCAGTTAGAAAAGTAAGTGAAGTTTTCAAGACTGGACTGACTGTGGCTGTGTCACCCACAGGGAGAGCTTGGAAAGCCTGGACCTTCTGGCCCCGGTGGTGGCGGACCTCCCGGACCCATGGGACCCTCTGGACTGGCTGGAGCCCCCGGTGAGCCAGGACGTGAGGTATAAAGAAACAATTGATTCTGTACTGTATTATCTGTCTGACCTTTGTATACTGGTGTAGGTCTTTCATAATCTGTAAAACCTGCTTTGTGTTTGTGTTTTAGGGAAGCCCCGGTAACGAGGGATCAGCCGGTCGCGATGGAGCTGCTGGACCCAAGGTATGTTCAAATGGCACTATCGCTAAGTCACCAGCACCAGAGATTCAACTTATTCTCAGTTAAAGTGAAATAGTTTGAGTTAGATTTGTTTCCAAATGGCACAGTGACACAGTTAGCTGTGTCTGTAGCTCCAGCTTCCACTACTAAACTATGCTCAAGAAGAGTCAGCCAAGTTGACCCGAGCCAAGCAACAGCTAATGCAGCCTGCAAGGCCTTTAACAAACAACATGCTACACTGGCTTACATCAATGCTACGCTGACCATCTACTCTAGTTAGCTAGTGAAAAAGATGCCATTGTCACAAAAATTCTGTGGAGATGTTTTGCATAGCCTCTGCAGTGGCCAGTTTCACCAAATCTCAAGTTTCTTTAAACAACAATCAAAGGCCAAAAATCTGTGAAATCTGAGTCTTTTTCACCACAGCAGCCCTTTACATTCCCTGAACATAGGACCAAGACATGAGATTAAATTATTTGGTGTTTGTGTTTTAGGGAGACCGTGGAGAGAGCGGTCCTTCTGGAGCCCCTGGTGCCCCTGGACCCTCTGGTGCCCCCGGACCTGTTGGACCCGCTGGAAAGACCGGTGACCGTGGAGACTCTGTGAGTGACAGTTTAGCTGTTGTCTTTTTGTAAAAATATTGCCAGTGTTCAGTAAATATTTCAGTACATGCTAAAGAAAACTAGCCCTTTATACTAAATTGACTATAGGCAAGAGCGTATATTTCACTGCAAACTACGTCTACATCAGTCTGAATTGTGAATGTTTCAGGAGCTGCTGGCCCCGCTGGCCCTGCTGGCCCTGCTGGACCTCGTGGCCCTGCTGTAAGTAACAAAATTAGCTCTATCAATAGACAAATAAAAAAAAACTACAAATAAAATAGATGGAACAGTTGGCTACAAAGCCACACGTTTCATCCCCTTCTTCCCCCTAATAGGGAGCTCCTGGGCTTCGTGGAGACAAGGGAGAGACCGGAGAGGCTGGAGAGAGAGGCATGAAGGGACACAGAGGATTCACTGGCATGCAGGGACCTCCTGGACCAGCTGTACGTCCCATCACTCACACCTACACATCAACAACACACACAATGTACACACTTTGTGTCTGACTGTGCCACTGACTGTTGTTGTTCTGAACCCATAGGGATCTAACGGAGAGATGGGACCTGCTGGTGCTGCTGGACCAGCTGGACCTAGAGTGAGTTCACAACACACAATCTTTAAGTGCTTTAGTCAGTAGTTTTAGCTAACTGTGTAGTCAGAAGTTTTAGCTAACTATTTGAACTGTGTAGTCAGTAGTTTTTTTAAGATAATTTTCTGGGCATTTTAGGCCTTTATTTGACAGGACATATGAAAGGGAAGAGAGAGGGGAATGACATGCAGCAAAGGGCCACAGGCGAGTGTTTGGAAGAACTTTTACATTCAGAGACTTTAAGGTTTCCCTTTATATTTGAAGGGCCCTGCTGGATCTGCTGGAGCTGCTGGTAAGGACGGTATGACTGGCCTGCCTGGTCCTACTGGACCTTCTGGACCTCGTGGACGTAACGGGGAAATGGGACCTGCTGTAAGTCTGTTTTATGGGTGTGATTAAGCAATCATGAATTGGTAAAAATTGACATAAATGTGTAAAGATTCAAAGCTATTGGGATGAAATATTAATTGCGATGACAGTTTTAAACGGGGAGTAATCTACTTTTGATATCACTTGTTTTAATTTAAACGTCACTATGTGTTCTTAGTTTATTCATTTGAAGAGATTTATTTCTATTTATTTAGTTACTTCAATGTGGGATATGTTTTTAAATATATACGCTAACAACACAATACAACTTTAATTGCACTTTTGAACATAGAGGTTGGGATTTTCTAGGAATACCACAAAGCCATGCAGCCAGCAATGAATTAACCAACATCTTCCCTCTTCCTTTCCCTTCTTGTCTCTCAGGGTCCTCCCGGACCTCCTGGACCTCCTGGTGCACCTGGTGCCCCCGGTGGCGGATTCGACCTTGGCTTCATTTCTCAGCCACAGGAGAGAAGGCCCCTGATCCCTTCCGCTCATACCGCGCTGACGACGCTAACGTTCTCCGTGACCGCGACCTGGAGGTTGATGGCACCCTGAAGAGCCTGAGCCAGCAGATCGAGCAGATCCGCAGCCCCGACGGAACCCGCAAGAACCCCGCCAGAACCTGCCGGGACCTCAAGATGTGCCACCCCGACTGGAAGAGCGGTGAGTTTTTTTTTTTACAACAGTGGTGGAAGAAGTATTCAAATCCTTTACTTAAGGAAAAAAATTACTAATCCCACACTGTAAAAATACTCTGTTGTTGTTGTAAAAGGCCTGCATTGACAATGTTACTTAAACAAAACAATTTCAAGTACCATCAGGAAAATGTACTCAGAGTACTAAAAGTATAAGTACTCAATGCAGAAAAATCCTCACATTTTCAAAACTGGAAATGATCCAAACGTTTTTGTCAATCAAGTAAGAGTAAATGGTCTAATCATTTCAGCTGGACTTTATTGTTGGTTAGTTTAATTCGCAAGAGAACATCAGATTTTATAAACCACATGTGTTTTGTGTGCAAAATTCTTAATTTGTAAAGTAACTAAAGCTGTCAGATAAATGTAGTGGAGTAAAAAGTAGAATATTTCTCTCTGAAATGTAGAATGTGCAGAAGTAGAATGTGGTATTAAAAAAGACCCAAGTGAAGTACTATTCTTTAAATGTAGTATTGTACTTGAGTATATGTACTTCACTGTTTATGCAACAGTGTTAGAAAGATTGCAATAGCATGCTGGAGTTCTGGATTTGGATTTTTTTTTTCTTACACCGAACTCGTTCTCCAGGCGAGTACTGGATCGACCCCCGACCAGGGCTGCACACAGGACGCCATCAAGGTCTACTGCAACATGGAGACCGGAGAGACCTGCGTATCCCCTACTCAGCGCGTGGTCGCCCAGAAGAACTGGTACATGAGCAAGAACATCAAGGAGAAGAAGCACGTCTGGTTCGGAGAGGCTATGACCGATGGCTTCCAGGTAAATATGTCAGCTCTTCCTTACTCCTCGCTCAAAATTCATCCCTGCCTGCCTTCCATCTCAGTTCCTCCTTCCCTCCAGGTTGTTATAGTAAATTAAAATGTACATGAGCAGTAAAGAATATTTGTATTCTCATTTGATGTGAGAAAAGTTATTAAATTCTATTCACATGGCTTAGGTGGTGGCTAAAACTGCACTTCCCATTCCTCACTTGTTTCCTAAACCTTTCCTATCCACTTGTTATCCCTCCTCTGGCCTCCACAGTTCAGTCAGTAACCCCCTTCCTCTTTGCCACACAGTTCGAGTACGGCAACGAGGGCTCTGCCCCAGAGGACGTCAACATCCAGTTGACCTTCCTGCGTCTCATGTCCACTGAGGCGACCCAGAACCTCACCTACCACTGCAAGAACAGCGTCGCCTACATGGACGCCTCCGCCGGCAACCTCAAAAAGGCCTTGCTCCTCCAGGGCTCCAACGAGATCGAGATCAGAGCCGAGGGCAACAGCCGCTTCACCTACAGTGTCCTGGAAGATGGATGCACGGTGAGCTTCAAAACTTTAGTTGATCTACTCTCATCCAAATCCCACTGACAGCTGAACAAGCTTCAAATGAGTTCCTAATAACCAGTCATGATTCAGCCTATGGTAGTATTGCATTGCCAGACCTATCTCCACAACGCCACATCCAATATTAAAAAAAGTTAACTGTTCACATAATACAGTAACGTGAGCTCTTTAAATTAGCTACCGCTATGTGTAATTCATCCACAGCAATCCCACCCCTTGATCTCAAAAGGCCCCAGTTAGAGAGGAAACACTATAAACATATTCTTTGTATATCGGAAAGTGAGGGACATCTGGTGGAACTTTGCAGTAAATGACCCATCGTTCATCCAGACTAGGCATAGTTTAAACTCCCTAATGGTAAACCCAGCGGTTTTGAGTCAGATAGCAGTTAACATGAGCAGAATAATATGCTTGCTAGCTGCTGTTGCTAGTCCTGCGGTTGGTGCTCTTTGAACAAAAGTCCAGGCAAAATTAGAAGAACTTTGTCTATGCAGTGGCCATTTTGAACGTTGACTCTAACGGCCATTTTTTCTTCTTCTCTCCCTCCAGTCACACACCGGCACATGGGGCAAGACAGTCATCGACTACAAGACATCGAAAACATCTCGCCTGCCAATCATTGACATCGCTCCTATGGACGTTGGTGCTCCAGACCAAGAGTTTGGCCTTGAAATTGGACCCGTCTGCTTCTTGTAAAAAGAGAAATCTGGACTTGAAATTGTTGTTGTGCGTGTGTGTGTGTGTTTTATTTTTTTCTAGCAGTCATCTCTCTCTAAAAGAAACCCCACCAAAACATTTCTCTATTGCCATTTTTCTGAAACATCTGACCCCTCGCTCCTGATTCTATGAATTTCCATTCGGCCATTGTTACGATGGTCCACTTTGCCATAAAAAAAACCACCTGCACTTCAACAAGATGGCGGCGATGCATCGTCGTGTTTGGGACCACTACTTTTTTATTTTTTCTGACTCTTGTTTTTTTTTGTTTAGTTTTTTTTTTACCATCACCAACACCAAGGATCCTGTAAAGAAGACATTTTTGTTTCACTGGCAACAAGAAAATAATATATGCTTCTGTAAAGTGTAAAAAAGAAAGAAAAATTGACTTCCCCTCTTCAACCAGCCACACCAGGCCTCTCTGGAGTTTACAGAAACACAACCGAAACACACAAGTGACTTTAGTATTTTTTTATACACCACTGTGGTGAGAGGAATGAAAAGGACAGTCCCAACAGAACAGACAGAACCCAATTGCTTTGTACAACGTTTCAGGTGTTGATGAATAAACGGTGAAACTGACAGCCATGTTTGTCTCTGTTGTTCCCTGTCCACCGACCCCGACAACACTGACAACCCCCTCCTCATCGGCTGCTGTTGTAGCCGTTTGCGATTTGTTTGTTGTTGTGGTTGTTTTCTTGCTTGTTCTATTTTTTTTTCACTTTTTTGAAAGTCACATTAAAACCTCCAGCAGAGAAACATGGGTTTAAACCTCTTTTTTGAAAGGGAAAAAGGAATTCTATGGCTACCTCAGAAAAGCAAGGAATACCAGCTGTACATAAACCAAAAAAGGGCCCAGTGTTTGTGAAGTGATGCCTGTAGAACCTGTGGCGGCCAGAAGGGGTAGTCGAGGTTAATGCTTAACACTTTTGCAGAAGCAGAAACAGCTAAAAACGTATGGTGCTATTCTTTCTTTGAGGTCATCTTGTCCGTCCAGTATGGCAGGGCCCTCTTGGTGCTAAAGTAAAACCAGTTTGAATTCTTGGTGTCCAGAAGGAGCCAGGCTTCTTCTCCGTTCCAGCCGTGGCAGTGCTCGCTCCTCAAACTCTAGCTGAGTTTGAGTGTGGAGCGGATCCCAATCTCTTCTTCCCTCTTCCTCTTTTATTTTTTTGGTTCTATGTTTTGAACCCTTGAACATTTTTTCTGTCCTTTCAAATTCTCCTCCACCCCTTCATCCACACATCGTTTGTTTCTTATTTTTATTGTGCGAAAGGGTGAATTTTCTCAAAGAAATTGGAATCAAACAGATTTCTTTTGAAAAAGAATGCACAGAAAGAGAGCCGTCAGCAAAGAGAAGTTTGTGAGGGAAGGCAGACAGACAGACAGACACACCCATGGGGGAAAACACCACAAGGATCTGTACCTATTTTGTATATGTATAATAAATTGAGATGTTTTTAATTATTTTGAATGCTGAAATAAAGCATGTTAAGTGGTCTAACGTTTGAATCCTGCCTGACTCACTGACTGCCCCTCTAGGACTTAAATTACAGCAGCTTTTCATGATATGAGGAAAACTACTACTTGCGATTACTTTGACTGATATTGCGATTGCGATATGATTTACGATATTGGAGGGAATGATCATTTCTGTGAAAAATGTAATGCTGCAACTCTGCTTTACGCTCCCATAATTTAATACAAAAGGCAACGTTTTGACCCTACTGGGTCTTCTTCAGGCAAATGGTGGACTCATTTGACAAAGTGAAATGATAACTTCTGTATCACTCTTCTCCTTTTTGTTGAAAACAATTAAGATTAAAATGATTATAGTGTGATTTTAGCAAGGATTTAGTCTGCAGGATACTATTTGTAGCATCACAATACTTAATTCAGAATGGTTTAACACATTTACCCCAAACTGTGGTTTGAAAATATATCCCATAGGGCTGCACGGCATATGAGGAAAAATGCCATAACATTGTGAAAAATGGCAATAACAATATTAACAACAATAAATAAACAGATATTAAAGCACGTTCAGTTCTGCCTTTCTGCTGCATTCAGTGTTCAGCTAAAATACAACAATTTGCTAGTTAAATTTAAAACAACTGAAGGGAAATCAAAACATTCTTTTATGAACAAATGAACATTGAGTGGAAAATTAAAAGTAGGACATTTAAAAGTGCTATTTTCTTTCAAGTAACACAAACAATCTCTCACTGTCTTTAGTGATGTGTTTATGTGCATGTCTGTGTCATTTGCACTATAATTCCATTCATAAATAACACAATGACAGAATATATGACTATTCATCGCCATTTGTTAAAGACAACTAACAATGTTTCAGTCCCTCTGAACCTTTTTCTTTAATAAAGAACAGTGTGCAGGATTCTTCCTACGCACCTGCACAGAAGAATTGTTCGATGTTTTCTTCAAAGAATGAGAAAGAACATCAAAAATCCTATCCGACGGGGGTCCATTGGGGATGAGATCTTATCTAATGCAGTTCTGTGGTCTAATTTGTAAACCCATGTCCTAGTCTTTATCTCAGGCAGGAAAGAAGGAATAACTGTATCTTACCCTTAAGTTGGTATAGACTCTCTCTTGTTGTCAGCCAATCCAAAAAAACTGTTTTTTTAAATCCGGGCCATTCAATCCAATTTGAGAAGAAGATTTTGAACCACAGAAAACACATATGTATCTTTGATAATCCAGCATCCATGATGATGATGGTATCCATCCACAATAATCCAGAGTTTCTCCAGCGAGGCAGCTGTCTGCACATCTCCAGCAGCAGCAGGACTGGACCCGCTCCGGCTCAGCCTGTTGGCATCAGCTCGGCTCTACAAAGACACTGATTGTCCACCTTGAGGAGGCAGGGGGGTTACGTTTGCAGTCCCAGCGGGGACCTGGATTATTTGGGTCTTTATTTGAGGCCTGGGCAGAGGAATGCTGGGCACTCGGGTTTCAGACACAGAGGAGGCTCTGTTTGCGGACAGGAAACCTCAAGGCTCGACTTTACACCCAGGGTACACATCACAGAGATGGTAGAGAGGGGGGGCCAGGTAAAGATGATGCCCATAAAACGCAGAGGTGGATGGAAGTAGTACTGCACAACTTTGAGGTACTTGTACCTTACTTTTCTTTTCAAGCCACTTTCTACTTCTACCTTTCTACATTTCAGAGATAACTATACTAAGGCTTTTTAATCACTTTTTTCAACAAGCTACTGACACCCAAGTTGCGCTCCTGACGCTACATGTATAGCTGTTAATGACTCCTATTTCTTTGGATGGTTTATTTGGTCTTTAAATCACTTTTTTGTGTGGCTCGTACGTAGAGTGGAAGCCCCATGACAACAAGGTCTGTGGATCAGTCCCCGGTCCCAAGCTCCGTTGGACACATGTCAAAGTGTCCCTGAACGAGCCACTGACCCCAAGTTGCTCCCCAGAAGCTGTGTGTATAGTGGACGGGTTGTTTTTCCATGTACTTTACTATGGATTTTTTCGTCATACTATACTCTGGCTTTTTTACCATTTTTTTCAACATACTACACTATGACATATTCGACAAACCATGCTGTGTTCTTTTTCAACATACTATACTACAGCTTTGTTTTCACTTTTTTGACTTACTATAATATGGCTTTTTATCACTTTCTTTTTTGAACTGACCCCCAAATTGCTCCCCAGAAGCTGTATGTATAGCAGGCCCGGACTCACTTTTTTGACATCCTACACTTATTATTTGTTATGGAGCCTGACTGGAGCATCTCAAACAGAGCTGCAACATCCACACAGTGTCTCCGTCGCCTCTACAAAGGAGCACACCTGCATCCACCTACAGACCCCCACAGGAAGTTGATTGATTGATTTTGTAAATAAAAAATAAAACATCAGAAAAATAAGAAGAAGAAAAACAATTCAACAACAAAAAAACTCTAAAACCTCTATTTACACATGCAAAAAATGCACTGACAGATAAACAGAAACTGTTCCTTGACTTCAAATCTGACTTTCCCCTTAAGTTGTAGCCCCCCCCCCTTTTAAAAAAATCTTTTCTGTTTGTTGCCAGGCAATAAATGGTTTCTGGCCTTGGACATATTACTGCTGCAGCTGTAGTTGATAATAATAATAAGTAATCCCTGCAACTTCCAGTTTTAACCAACTCTGATATGAACTATGACTACCATTTGTGACTTTAAATAGTCATACGTACTTTTGTTGTTGCAAGGGGGGGGGGGGATTTGTGGAGTTGGGCAACTAATTTGAAAAAAATAGAAATTATGATTTGATTAACACTTGTGTTGTCTTTCCATCAAAATGGACCTGGTATGTTTTGCTTGTTTATAAAGCATAACGTAGAAATGATCACCCACTTCTTATTTGTTACTTCTTAGCCAACTTATTTCCACTAGTTTTACACTTATTTTTGGAATTCATGGTCAATAAACCCAAATCATATTCAATTATATCTCATTATATAAATTATAGCTATTATTGAGATTAAAAACCCAGAAATGATGAATCATTTTTGACTAGATCAGAGGAACATATGTTGATGGATGATCACAGCCTGTTTTGTTTATTAAACCATCTGTGTTAATTATGGACAATTTGTTTGAAAGGAACCCATATTTTTGATAAAGAAACATTGAAAACGGCTCAAATCTGACCCAAAAGCTTTGAATAATTTCCATAATATATCAGTTGTATCACCTGAACTGCACGCTGCAGTTATGTGGGAGTGCAGGGAAACAGAAGTATACACAGACATTTAGTGCAGAGTAATGAACAAATGGGAGAAATAAAAAGCAAAAAGTAATGGCTACTTCATAGAAATATGTACTGGTCCCCACTGTGCTGATCCATTGGTAGAAACAGTCCCCCTGGAGCAGTGACAGGACTCTCATCGGGTGTGTGCAGTACGTCTCTGTGGCCAATGGCGCTCCATTCAAACAGCTGTGTAATGGGCGTGGCAATGGGAGAAGTCTGTCATCCCTTCACACTGTAACAGGCAGCGGCGGCGAGGGCGGTGTGATGTATTTCTCTGCTGCCAGTGATGCACACTGCTGCAAAAAAACGCAGTCTTTAACAAAAGCCCTCAAACACGTCACGGTGTTCACCTGCTCTAAGCACACAGGCAGAACACACACAATGCTTTTATTATCCAATGGGGTGCAGTGTTTCTCTCCAAAGAGTTCCACATGGGTGCTATATATGAATGATCTATGAGTGACAGGAAATATATGTGTGATGACATATGTATTTCCTGCAGACAAAAGGACTTAGTTTATGTGTATTTACACTATGAATTTTCTAACTCCATAAAATACTTTGAGTAACAAATTACACCAGGGTCGTGTTATGTTGGAGTCAAGTTTGAAATTCTAGTTTATGGTGTAACACTGAATTATAATTTAGTTAAAGATTCCCTACTATGCTTCTTGTGAGCGACATATTTGTACTCTTAGGGTCTACTAGAATAGATTTACATGCTTTGATGTTATGTTACCATGGAGATTTATTACTTACTAACAGCCAAGCTGTATTAATCCTGGAGCTTCTTATTATCAGCCTGCATTAAAATACAACAGGTGCATGTTGCTGTTCAGTTAAATACTGTTCATATTTTAATACTGGGACTGTTGTTTTAAAAACGTCATATTGCTGTATGAAGACCGCTGTTCATATTGTTATTAGAAGTTTGATGAATAAATTACTATATGTAAGTGCTGTACATGCGTGTTTCTATATGACCAATGCACTTTCAATTATTTTAGTTGATTCATTTTTTTGTATTCTTTAACGACTATAATTTGGGAGGGTTGTACATTTTTAAAAACATTTCCTAATTGTACAATCCTCCCAAATTCTAGCCTTAGTTCCCTGGACCAGTATGGATATAGTGGTGTAGGCTACTGGACATTCATAAACCAACAGGGAGAGGACACCCCTATGCTTTCTGACATCATATTCTGCTGAGGGACCAACCACAGATGAATTAAATAAGCATTAATCATTCAATGTATCAATGTATTAATTCTCTTTAAAATTCTAAAGTTTAGAGTCCAATTTCTTGTGAATGAAAAAGCAAAGCAAAGAAGGAAACTTTGCATTAAAAGCGAGCAGGGGAAGCTAATATGACTTAGGATATTTATTTTTGAGCCCCTGAGAGAGAGAGCGGGGGGGGTGGCAACAGAGTGAAAGAGATATTTATGCATCATATTCTTTAAAGATTGAGCTTCATGGTGAATTTCCAGATGCCCATTATCTTCTGCTTACTTTTAAGCCAAAGAGTCCATGGGTTAATGTGTGCAAATGATTAGTAGCCTAATCTTTGAATGGTATGATAATGACGCTTTTCAGAGCAGTGGATTTATATTTTTAGGCTTCTTACGCGATCGGCTGCCACGCTTCCTCTCACTGTTTCTTTACAGCGGCCATGTTTCTTCTTTACAAGCAATGTGTTTCATGTGTATATCTTCATATTACATCATTCTACAGGCCCCAGCTGTTGTTATTAGAGCCCGACCAATATATCGGCGGGCCGATATTATCGTCCAATATTAGGCATTTCCTGAACTATCGGTATCGGCATTTATAATGGTCAATAATTTCATTATTTATTATTTTTTTTTAAATATTCATTCATCAAAATCATAAATGATTCTGATAAATGAATATTTAAAAAAAGAAAAAAACGGTCAGCCACGTTATGATGGCGTTGCATAGTCTGTCCACCAGAGGACACTCTACAACGTCCCTGTTAGTGATGGTGTTGCATAGTCTGTCCACCTGTCCACGTCCCCAGTGAGGACACTGTCCACCAGAGGAACTCTACAACGTCCCTGTTAGTGATGGTGTTGCATAGTCTGTCCACCAGAGGACGCTCTACAACGTCCCCTACAACGTCCCTGTTAGTGATGGCGTTGCAGTCTGAGGACGCTCTACAACGTCCCTGTTAGTGATGGTGTTGCATAGTCTGTCCACCAGAGGACACTCTACAACGTCCCTGTTAGTGATGGCGTTGCATAGTCTGTCCACCAGAGGACGCTCTACAACGTCCCTGTTAGTGATGGCGTTGCATAGTCTGTCCACCAGAGGACGCTCTACAACGTCCCTGTTAGTGATGGCATTGCATAGTCTGTCCACCAGAGGAGGCTCTAACGTCCCAACGTTGCAGTCTGTCCACCAGAGGGGCACAGCATGAACATAGGGCACAGCATATCAGGCACACTTCTGCCTTTGGCTTCAAACGTCCTTATCGTCTCCTTCATGTGACGCCCCATATCATTTCCATTTCCTGCTTGAGACAGACACAGTAACGAGCTCTCAACATGCACAGTGCATTAATTACAGTGATGATCCCACTCTTCTGGATCAAAGGTACATTAACATATTCATTTTTTGCTTCAACTTCAACTTGCTTTTGATTCATTTAAATTCCTCATGTTTTGTTAATTTCTGCAGGAATGTCACCAAGTCAAAGTGAAGATGTGGATCAGTCTCCAGTCGATCTGCTGGGGGGGATAAATGATCCAGTCAACCTGACCTGCAAGCACAGCATCAACAACTACGACACCGTCCTGTGGTATCATCGCTCACAAGGAGACTCTTCTTTAAAGCTTGTCGGTTTAACAAGTTATAAATCAGTTCACATGGTGGAAAATCCCTTTCAGGGTAGCTTTAAAGTGAGTGGAAACGGTGAGCACGAGGCGTTCCTTCATTTCCTCAAACTGAGGCATCCCGAAGACAGCGGGCATTATTTCTGTGCAGCATACAGTCGCACAACAATAGAAAAAACCCAAATTCCCCTACAAAAACCCTCGTATCACCCTGTACACCTGGAGCAAACCACATCAACCAGCACACTGAAGAGGCAGCCAGACAGGGGGAGGAGCTGAAGAAGTAATAATGGTAGAAAGAGTTTTAGGTTAAGATGATCATCTGGTTCATACTCAGACAGTTAGGCAGAGATTCTCACGCGTCTGCAACAGTGTGAAAACACCTCAGACCCACAAAAATATGCAAAGTAGCAAGATTTTGGACTGCCTTTGACTTTGAATAAAACAACAATTCCCGTGTTTCAGGACGTTTCATGCAACGCACAACCAGCTACAGACATCAGGCAGACAGAGTGTGATGCCACTCATAGGCAGGCCATCTATCTAATAAAACGAGACATATCTGTACGTACTGTATGTACTGTATATGTCCATGTTTGGGGGCGTGGGGGGTGTTACCGCCTTTGACTCTTTTCCTACTATTGTATCAAGTTGCTATGAGCTGGCAGAACATGACGTAACCGCTGAGATTATTCCTTCACAGCAAGAAGATCTTAGCGGCAGACACATCAGTTTTCATCAGATTCATGTTGGGTCGGATTAATGAAGTCTGGTGCTAACTCACAACACTAATAACATCACCGTCGGCAAAATACCCCCGCCACCCAAGTCCATTCAGAGTTAACTGTCAAGTCACTAAATCTGTATGGAAATGAACACCTCTGCTGAAATGTTAAATTCATTCATTGTGTGTCTGTGCACACAGACACACAAACAACCAGTCCTGTTCTGGTGGCTGATTAACGCAGATATGTGCTGATTTATAGAATAATAGATTAGCTCTCATAAAGGGCCAGGTGGGTAGCACACTGCCATGAGTCCATGACGCTAATGCTTGGTTACTCCACATTGTCCATCCATCCACCCATCTTCGTCATCTTATCCGGTACTGGGTTGTAGGGGGAGCAGCTCCTCCGGGGGACCCCAAACTTCTTTCCCCAGCCACATCAACCAGCTCTGACTCCACATTGTCATTGTGACATTTTGTGATTCCATTCTGAATCTGCCCTGTTCTCTGAAAGGTAAGTACAGTAGTACAATGTCTTCCTCTGATGTAGACGTAGGCTACAATATAAGTCATACACAGTGGAGTAGCATATGAAGTGGTCTGGGGTCCTTCTGTAAGTAATATTGGGGTACAATTTGGTTTTGAAGAATTCTACAAGCAGCAATCCCACAGGCCAAGCAATCACCCGTTCCAAACATGTACATTTTCAACTGGCTCTGTACTAGTATTAATAAATTATGCAAATATAATTTTTAACATGGGTTCTTTGTTATGGCCATTTGAGCCAGGTCATGACATCTCCCACCATAGAAATGGCTGCAATCACACCCATTCTTAAAAAAACTGTGCTGATCCAACTTATGTGATCCCCTACAGGCCCATTACCAACCTCCCATTTATTTCAAAAACCTCAACAACCTACATGAACCCTTCCAATATGGTTTCCACCTTATACACAGGACTGAAACAGCATTGGTGGAAATCACCAGTGACCTCCTCCATACAGCAGACCCTGGACCTCTGGACTCTCACTGGACCTTACTGATGCCGTTGAAACCATCTCTTACCCACTGCTCTTGGAATGCCTGGCTGACACTGGCATCACTGGTGTTTCTCATCATACCTCACTGAGAGACAACAGTATGTCCATCTAAGAAACCACAGGTCTACTGTCAGACTGTGGACCAGGGACCAGTCCTGGGTCCACACCTAATCATCATTTACGCTACGCTGATGACTCACATGTCTACATCTCATTTTAGGGAAAACGCTATGCTTAGCTTAAATTATGCCCCTCAGAAGTATAATTGTCAGTGTGGTAAATTAACTAAATCAGACCTTTCCTATCCAGAAATTCATCAGGAGCGGCCTTACCCCCAATTTCCACCGGTTGCGGAACAGCTGCAGATCCGCTCCGGAACGGCGTTGGAGTAATTTGGTTTCCAATAAAGTCAATGTGTGTATTTTCACTGACTGCGGACTGGCTGCGGCCTGACTCGGAAACTGGGGGTTAGCATGATCAGGAAAATGTACTTACAGTATTAAAAGTAAGTACTCGGAAAAAACATGTGTTAGAAAAATGAGGATTTCTTGTTATTATTGAAACTGTTTGCATAAGAATACCATATTATGCTTATTACCCTAACAAGATAACATGCATGTCCTTGTCCAGAAACTGGAAACAATAAAAACTGTTTTGGTTTTGTTTGTCTAATCATTGCACCTCTACTTGTAGGACTATGTATTGTTAGATAGTTTAATTTATAAGAAAATATTCTATATCATAAACTACGTTTGTTTTGTGTGCTAAAATCTTAATTTGCACATTAGCTAGTTACTGAAACTGTCAGATAAATGTAGGGGAGTAAAAAAGTAGAATATATCTCTGAAATGTAGCGGAGTAGAAGTAGAAAGTGGCATGTAAAGAAAAGTACAAGTATCCTTAAATGTGTACTTAAGTGAGTAAATGTGTGGTGTTTTACTCAAGGTACTCCTTCCACCCCTGAGCTGGGTGGGATAAACTGGGCGGGGTAAAGACGTTGTGACCAGTGATGTCACTTCCCCTGTGCAGCATTCTCTTTTCTTGCTTGCTTCTTTTCTTAGCCGTCATAGAAATAGCCTTCAGTCAGACGCAGAGAGATGGAGGCTGGAGATACGGAGCCGCCAGGTGGGGGAAGGAAAGCCGACACAAGCAAAGAGAAGTCAGGTTTTTGTGTAATGCTGTTTCGCTGTGAGGACAGGGGGCCACGGTGATACAATCCAATAGAGCCGCTGTACAAAAACGTGCTTCAAGTGGGTCGCTAAGTTACCTGAGACAGATTCCAAACAGCAATTTGTCTCACTATTCTGCCATTGTACAAAAACTAATTTTGAGTTGGGAAACCAACTAAATGAAATGAATGTGGGTTTTTTCCCCACTCCTTCTAAAGAAACTGCAACAGAAAACTTGGATGTTGTAATGCTGAATCCATGCTGAAACTGCAGTCATATCATAGATCATTAGCCAGTTTCCAAGCATCAGTGATGGGCAGTTTTGTCACTTTTTGCTGGGGGGGGGGATGTAGTCACACAGACACTGGAGCTGAAGCTTCCTTTGGATATGGAACTAAACTCACTGTTCTGGGTAAGTCGGCACTCTCATCCTGAGAAATGTTGATTTGGTTTGACAATGAAGGAAAATCTCTCTGACTAACTGTCTGATATATGATAGGTAATAATCAAACTAAACTGAGCGCTGTCCAAGTGCTTATGAGAGTTGGTTCTGTGGAGGAACCAGATAAGAAATCAACGTTAAATTCTTTAAAATATCTAATAACTATGGTTTTGTTCAGACGTCCTTCCCTGTAGAGATACTGCAAAGCCTGAGAGACACGTTGCACGTGATGAGAAATGTTCTGACTGTGAAAAAGAATGTCTTCAGTTATCATAGAAATGCCTTAATAGCAAACGTTGTGTTTAAAAGGTGGCCTGTAGCAGGGAGTGATTGGATTCATTATATAGGCTACTACAGAACATTTCACTGAAAGTCGGCACATCATCATCAAAGTGTGACAAAGTTGCAACATCTCCAAAGAGGAGCTCAGAGACAAAAAGCAGTAGGAAAGGTTTTTGTCACAGTCTGAGAGCTCTGTGTTAATTCTCCCCGGCTCAATTTGGAGCTGGAACTAAGCTGACCGTCTTAGGTAAGAAACTCTTCAACAAACTCAAACTCAAACTAAGCGTCTTTCACAGCTGCTTTATGAGGGAATAGGCTTTATGTGGCTTTTAGGGGATTTTATTTGGTGGCAGTGAACGTAGTATCCCCCCTTTAAATGATAAAAGTAAGTCTTGATAATTCCTAATTACTCAGTGTTCTACAGCAAACTGCCGCAGAAATAAAAGAATTGGCTTTCATTGTGAGTTCAGATCAATTCTGTGAATCCAGTTAGAGACTGACTTTGAGTCTGGAACCAAAATTACTGTCTAAGGTAAGTAAAGGGTGAAAAAGTCATTTCATAATGTATTAGCTCGTTTAATATCTACAATGTATGGTTTGAGGGGTTTTCACAGTGGTGGAAGAAGGATTCAGATCCTTTACTTTAGTAAAAGTTCTAATAATACACTGTAAAAAAAATACTATGTCACAAGTAAAATGTCCTGCACTGAAAATGTTATGAAGTATGTAAGTGTCATCAGGAAAATGTACTTAAAGTATTCAAAGAAAAAGTACTCAGTGCAGAAATATCCTCACATTTTAGAAACTGGAAAGGATCCATCAACTAAGTGTTTAATCTGTAGTTTTTGGTAATACATCAGATTTTCTTCTTATGAATTCCCCTGTGTGTGTGTGTGTGTGTGTGTGTGTGTGTGTGTGTGTGTGTGTGTGTGTGTGTGTGTGTGTGTGTGTGTGTGTGAGATCCTCACAAATCATGCAGCTGTTGAGAAAAACTCATTTTCCTCCAACTTTCCAGGCTGTGGTGCATGAAGTGATGGCGCTGTTAGGAATTAAAGGACAGCAAATGAGTAATATAGTCAACTGAAAGTACTTACAGTAACTTTTCCAGACAATGGTTTAGTTGTTTTTTTCTCTCTGTGAAGAACAAGAAAGCAGTCAACAGCTTGTTAGTGCAGCCAGTTTTCACTACAGCCAGCTCCAACCCTGCTGACAGATAGATATATCCAATATATTGTGTGTTTTAAGAAAAGTGAAGTGTTGTCACTGTTGCTGGCATGTGTAAAGGTTTCTGGCCAAAAACTCTCCCACATAACCCCTGGTAAAATGGCAAATTGTTGTTGCTGTTTTTACACTTAAGTTTCTACAAGAGCATAAGGGCCGCATGTGAAAAATGTATTCGAGTTTTTAAAGTCTGAACTCTGAGCTAAAGGTCAGATTTCTGAGAATAAAGTTGAAAAAACTCAGAATTCTGACTTTAAACTCAGAACTCATTTTTTACAGGTGGCCCTTGTCGTCTTCCGTACATGTCTGTATGCCTTCCATAAATGAGATATACCATGTTAGTTAGTAGACTTTAAAAGGTGCCAATGCGCCTGTTTTTGGTTTTGTTTTTAGATTATGGCTAGCTGTTTCCCAATGTTTCTAGTCTTTATGCTAAGCTAACTGGCTTCTGGCTCAAGCTTTGTATTCTCCATACAGACATGAGGTATGAATCTTTTCCAAAACAGAGTAAGTGTTTTTCCCAAAATGTCGAACCATTCTAATAATGAAATGAATAATGGTAATAAATTTGCTTCTTTTGCCCCCCCGCAGACCCAAACCGTACTATCACCCCGCCAACAGTGAAAGTGCTTCCACCTTCGCCAAACAAGTGTCAAATCAACAAAGACAAGAAACACAAGAAGATGTTGGTGTGTGTGGCGTCCCATTTCTACCCGGACCACGTGAGTGTGTTCTGGCAGATCGACGGGGTAAATGTCACCGATGGCGTAGCGACCGACGATGCCGCCCTGTGGGGAGGGGAACACTACAGCATCAGCAGCAGGCTGACGGTCCCGCTCAGGGATTGGTTCACACCAGGCAAGACGTTCACCTGCACCGTCAGCTTCTTCAACGGGAGCGATACTGTGCCCCGGTCCAATTGGGTCCAAGGTATGCTAAAGCTAAAGAATTCCACTGGGAACCAACTACAACTATCAGATGTGAGAAAAGTAATTTAGTTGCACTCATTTTGGCATGTTGGTGCTGTGCCTACGTCTTATAATAGTAGGGATAACTCTGCACTATAATAATTAACTAATACTAATAAACTATATCTACTTTTGTTTTTCCTGTCAGGACCCGGAGCTGCACCAATAAGAGGTAAATATAATTTTGTGCAACCTACACAACACAAAGCATCAACACTAAATCACTAAATTGACACCATTTTATTTTTTTGTTGCAGAGAAGTATTTGAGGATCATGCACACTGCCAAGCTGTTCTACGCCATTTTGATCTCTAAGAGCAGCGTCTTCGGAGTCTTTGTTGTGTTTCTGGTGTGGAGGCTTCAGGTTCGTCCCAATGGAAGCATTGTACTCACTTCTACTGGCTTTGGGAAATTGAAAAATGAATGCGCTCATGTCCGATAACGTCCAAATACTGACGCTTGGTGTGTGGCTCTCGTCGCATAGCAACAGCTTGGCGGCGGGCTGCATGATGACGTGCAGAGCGACAGCGTTGGCGAGTAGTATGGAAAACTGAAAATTCATTTTAGGAGTTGGGGTGGTGCATGGTTCGAGGGACTTTCACCCAGGAGACCGGGGGCTTGTATCCTGTTATTGTACCGCGTATCATCAGAACATTTTGTAATCCCACCCACAATCTTTTTCTAAACCTAACTGTCCAGTTTTTGTGCCGCATGTCAGTTAAATGTACTCATAACCTCAGGGCATCAAAAGTGATGCCAAGAGTCCCGAGTGCGTCTTAATACGCCCAAGGCCTAGACGCTAGAGAAGACTTTTTGCGTGAGTAACAACCAAAGCCAAAGGTACCTGACCAAACACAGCTTATTGACGCGCTGGAAGTTAGACCATGTTGGGCCGGACGGTGTATTAAAGCACCTATCAGACATAGAATATGGAACATTTCTGGCTTCATCTACCGTCAGGTAAAAGTGTCTGTAATGTTCATGTTAGCTAGGCCTTTATGTGAACTGTTAGAGTTTGCTCATGGCAGCACTGGGACCAGCTCTGTTCTTTTACCTGACTCGGCAGTGATGCATTCAACTGTTGTGAGAATGTGTGACACTCGTACCTTTTTCCAGCCCCACGGGGTCAAATACAAATCAACATACTGATCTGAAATGAGAAGAAGATCCTTAGCAACATTTCTTTGTGTACAAGCGATGATAGGTATGTGATGAATTTGTGAGAGTTAAAGAACCAAATTCAAATTGCCATATTGGAAGTGCAAAAGAAAAAAGTTACTGACTTTTTCAAATCTATTTACCAAGGTGCATGTCTCAAAGGGGCTTACTGTATGTGTAGTATGGAAGTGTTGAAATGAATATATATAAGTATAGGATTGATATACTGTGTATAAATCACTGAAATGCATCCTTCTCTGTCTGCTGCACAGGGCTCCTCTGGGAAACTAAGGACTGAGGGCTGAGCTGTGCAAACCAGCTGATTCTCCTGATTTGAGTGTTGGTATTAAATGCGCAGTCATTGTTCACATCCTGCCCAAATTAGAGCAACTCGCTTGACTTAAGAGCCTTTGATATCCAAACAGCAGAGGTGGAAAGTAACTAATTACATTTACTCCCATTACTTTTTAAAGCAGTTATATTTGAACTGTAGGGGAGAGCCGGGACAGTTGAAACACTTTTTAATTAAACCTAATTTACAAAGCGGTTGTATCACACTGAAAGCTGATTAGCAACCTACACGTGTCATCTGTCAAATCCAGCTGCATTTTCAGCTTTGAACAAAACCGTTCAGGAGTTATTACAGCAAAAGTGGGACGTGCTTGATGTTTCATCTGTCCCTCCTGGACGGGATGAAGGAAACAGCATGGATATTTGTGCATTTACTTTGAATCCATGGAGTTCCAGCCAGGTCGGGGGGGGGCATCAACATATGCCGTTACAGCCTGTTTTGCTTCTCATGTAAACAAGCATGCAATATGAAAGTCTGAGATGGTGGAGAACACTAACTGGTCTACTGAATAAGCATGCAGTCAAACCTTTAAATGAAAAACACTCATTAACTATCAAAAACATGTAACCGCTTATTAAGTTTAGTTTCGACCATAAACAAATCCTTTATCGGCTGTAACTCTGTGATAAAATGAAATAACAGGAAGATATTAGGCTGACAGAAGGAGGGTAACATGCTCTATGGTCTGACCTGAGGAAGTCCGTCTATCATCATTACACTCGGAGAAAACTGGAATGTTTGACTCGTCCCACATGTCAATCGTCCCGGCTCTCCTCTACTTTTCATACATTTACAGAAAAATAACTAAACTAACTAAAGATTAAAGTGGTAAATTTGGAATTGAATTAATTACTTATCTGCAACTTTTACATTTTGCAAAGTCATCCAGTGGGCCTGATTGGACCCTGTGGCGGGCCGGTTCTGGCCCACGGCCGTATGTTTCACACCTCTGCATTACAGAGTAAAAAAAGCAAATACAAATGTTTCCAATGGTGTTTACAATCTGCCAACAAATGAACATCCAAAGCAGCTTTGTGCCCCTCTTAAAATCACAAACAACTGTGATTTGATTAAACTATGAATCTGATATTAAATAAGTATAGACATAAAAACTATACCCCCACCTGCTGTTGAAAGTTACTAAGTAACTTTTACTCTTAGAACAATTTTACTTGTATTTAAGTAGAAGTTCATCAAAGTTATAGTACTTGTACTCTAGCTTATTTTGTCTCTTTCCACCTCTGCCATGCAGTATAGCTGATTGATATGATGCTGTCAGTTTATGTAAATGCTCATGACCTGCTTCCTGCTGAATTATATTCTCAATAAAAAGAAACCAGAAGAGCTGTATGTATCATCATTATTTCTCCTCATATCACTACACAGTATGTGGCCTGTCAAAGGTCACCACCAACACAACGTACAGAAAACCCAGCTGGTAGGGATGTAAGGATGCACCATGAACGGCTTCAAAATCAAGATTACAAGTTGAGATAAGAAAAAAAATAAATAAAAGAATCACAACACACTTTCTAAGGCGGCCTAGGGTGTAATCTACTTTAGATTTCACTTGTTTGACTTCAGACGCCATTACGTGTTCTCAGTTGATTTATGTAAAGAGATTTTATTTAGTTTTAATTTCAGTTCAGTAACTTATTATCTGAAGTCTCTTTTATATAGACCTTAGTGGTCCCCTAATACTGTATCTGAAGTCTCTTTATATAGACCTTAGTGGTCCTCTAATACTGTATCTGAAGTCTCTTTTATATAGACCTTAGTGGTCCCTAATACTGTATCTGAAGTCTCTTTTATATAGACCTTAGTGGTCCCCTAATACTGTATCTGAAGTCTCTTTTATATAGACCTTAGTGGTCCCTAATACTGTATCTGAAGTCTCTTTATATAGACCTTAGTGGTCCCTAATACTGTATCTGAAGTCTCTTTTATATAGACCTTAGTGGTCCCTAATACTGTATCTGAAGTCAGTCTCTTTTATATAGACCTTAGTGGTCCCTAATACTGTATCTGAAGTCTATTTTATATAGACCTTAGTGGTCCCCTAATACTGTATCTGAAGTCTCTTTATATAGACCTTAGTGGTCCCTAATACTGTATCTGAAGTCTCTTTTATATAGACCTTAGTGGTCCCCTAATACTGTATCTGAAGTCTCTTTTATATAGACCTTAGTGGTCTCCTAATACTGTATCTGAAGTCTCTTTTATATAGACCTTAGTGGTCCCTAATACTGTATCTGAAGTCTCTTTTATATAGACCTTAGTGGTCCCTAATACTGTATCTGAAGTCTCTTTTATATAGACCTTAGTGGTCTCCTAATACTGTATCTGAAGTGTCTTTTATATAGACCTTAGTGGTCCCTAATACTGTATCTGAAGTCTCTTTATATAGACCTTAGTGGTCCCCTAATACTGTATCTGAAGTCTCTTTTATATACAGCAGACCTTAGTGGTCCCCTAATACTGTATCTGAAGTCTCTTTTATATAGACCTTAGTGGTCCCCTAATACTGTATCTGAAGTCTCTTTTATATAGACCTTAGAGGCCCCTAATACTGTATCTGAAGTGTCTTTTATTTAGACCTTAGTGGTCCCCTAATACTGTATCTGAAGTCTCTTTTATATAGACCTTAGTGGTCCCCTAATACTGTATCTGAAGTCTCTTTTATATAAACCTTAGTGGTCCCTAATACTGTATCTGAAGTCTCTTTGTATAGACCTTAGTGGTCCCTAATACTGTATCTGAAGTCTCTTTTATATAGACCTTAGTGGTCCCCTAATACTGTATCTGAAGTCTCTTTTATATAGACCTTAGTGGTCCCTGATACTGTATCTGAAGTCTCTTTTATATAGACCTTAGTGGTACCTAATACTGTATCTGAAGTCTCTTTGTATAGACCTTAGTGGTCCCCTAATACTGTATCTGAAGTCTCTTTTATATAGACCTTAGTGGTCCCTAATACTGTATCTGAAGTCTCTTTTATATAGACCTTAGTGGTCCCCTAAAACTGTATCTGAAGTCTCTTTTATATAGACCTTAGTGGTCCCCTAATACTGTATCTGAAGTCTCTTTTATATAGACCTTAGTGGTCCCTAATACTGTATCTGAAGTATCTTTATATAGACCTTAGTGGTCCCTAATACTGTATCTGAAGTCTCTTTATATAGACCTTAATGGTCCCTAATAGTGTATCTGAAGTCTCTTTTATATAGACCTTAGTGGTCCCTAGTACTGTATCTGTACTGTATATGGGGCGGCTGTGGCTCAGCGGTAGAGCGGTTGCCTGCGGTTGGTGGTTCAATCCCTGGCCCTGCAGTCCCATGTTGAAGTGTCCTTGGGCAAGACACTGAACCCCGAGTTGCCCCTGATGCTGTGCATCGGAGTGTAAATATGTGTGAGTGTGTATCTGATGAGCAGGTGGCACCTTGTACGGCAGCCTCGGCCACAGTGTATGAATGTGTGTGAATGGTGAATGTATCCTGTATGATGTAAAAGCGCTTTGAGTAGTCGTTAAGACTAGAAAAGCGCTATATAAATACAGCACATTTACATCTGTATTTGTGGCCTTAGTATTGTCAGACATTGCTTGGACTCTTGGTCAGAGAGTTAATGGTTAATGGTTCAGTTGTACTTGTAGGCCTGTCTATTGTTTGGTAGTTAAATGTATATAAAAAATGTGTTTTGTTTGCAAAAATTGTAATGTGTAAAGTAACTAAAGCTGTAACAGATGAGTGTAGTGGAGTAAAAAGTAGAATATTTTTCTCTGAAATGTAGAAAGTGGCATTAAAAGAAAAAAATCCAGTAAACTACAAGTACATTTGTAACTAAGTACAGTACTTGAGTAAATATACTCCATTCCTCCATTGATCAAGCTGTATTCTTCTCAGGTGGAGGCTTTTAGTAGAAGAATGTAAGTCGGCCATAACAACAGGAAGTCAGCGATGTGATCTCTGTGCTGCTGGCTGCCGAGGCGTTGAAAGCACCAGCCGAGCAGAGGATGTGGTCACACCACAGCCTTTGCACCCATCACCTCTCGCATCCTCCACCTCTGCACTGCACCACTCTGCCATAAGCAGCTGTGTGTGTGTCAACTGAAGCTCCTTCTGAGCTCACAGCTGCTGATCCGCTGCAGCAGTCTGAACATAAAGTAGAATTACAGCATTAGCTTGGTTTTTGTAATCCTTAAACTATATCCACCCTATAAGGCTGAGGCAGTGGTGGAATATAAAGGATTACATTTACTCAAATACTGTAAAGGAAGTTTGTACAGATGCTATTTCAAAACTCTGTCCACGTTTTGACTTAGAATCTCATAAATGTAACCTAGACCAAATCTTTCCTTACTGTCTCAGGAATTTATCCTTTGTGAACACAGGTTGGGGTGTTATATCGAAGATCTGTCGACCTGTTCTCACTCCGAGCAGCCGCCGAAGGAAACAGAGAGCGCCCTTCAGCACCAGAGAGAGCAGCAGCTACACGGGGCTGGAGATGACGTAGCACTAAGAGCAACTAAGAAAGGCCGAAAATCCACATATGGAGATTGGTTGGGGGGGTGGGGGGGTCAAATAACAATTTTCAGCCAGGAGACCAGGGATTGTGTCCCGCATGTCATGTTTTCCTAAACCCAACCATCGCTTTCTTCTTTTCCTACCCCAACCATCGCTTTCTTCTTTTCCTACCCCAACCATCGCTTTCTTCTTTTCCTACCCCAACCATCACTTTCTTCTTTTCCTACCCCAACCATCGCTTTCTTCTTTTCCTACCCCAACCATCACTTTCTTCTTTTCCTACCCCAACCATCACTTTCTTCTTTTCCTACCCCAACCATTGCTTTCTTCTTTTCCTACCCCAACCATCGCTTTCTTCTTTTCCTACCCCAACCATCGCTTTCTTCTTTTCCTAAACCCAACCATTGCTTTCTTCTTTTCCTACCCCAACCATCACTTTCTTCTTTTCCTACCCCAACCATCGCTTTCTTCTTTTCCTACCCCAACCATCGCTTTCTTCTTTTCCTTATCCAAACCGTCCCGTTCTTCATGAAAACGTAAGCCCACCCACGACCAACAGTCCCGACCAAGCACATTTAGAGTAAAGTGCGTTTAGACGCTGAAGGAGACTTTTAGCGTCAATAACAAGGCGACAAAGTGTCCATATTTTATGCGATGGGAGTGAGAATCTGTGGGAATGTAACTAACTACATGTACTTTAAGTACTGTACAAATGTTGAGGTACTTTTAGTTTACTTTTAGTCTTTTCTTTTCATGCCACCTTCTAGTGAACAACCTTCTAAATCTCTGAACATGTAGAACAACTCTCTGATGCACAAACCCGGGCACAAGAAACCTCAAATTATTTCCTCTTTCATCAGTATGCTCACACCTGCCATTTTCTTCTACAGCTCTTACATAAAGATGAATTTAGGGAGATGAAAAAAGGCATAGAACTAATTACATTATAAATATTTTATAAATAATTATCGGATGTTGCTGAGGGTCCAGTGAGGATATGTGGAAATGGATCTATATTGTTTGATATTTATCTGAAGAGAATGTCTTCCCACGTCCCAACTCAGTCCAGACATTATCAGTTCAGTGTCTCCATCTGCTGGACAGGGAAAGCTGCTACCCCCCCCCCAGGGCACAGCTGACCCCCTGGGGCTTTACCCCCAGCATATCGTAGGGCTAGAAGAAGCTCTTGATACTCACTGATTCAGAAGTAACTCTTAAGGATAAATTGGACAAAAACAATTTGCAAATAGATATCACCACGAAAACTCAATTGATTACTGACATTAAGAAAAATGTATTTTTTTTAAGTTTAATGAAAAGTTATGTTTAGACATGCAAACGATGCATTATCTTCCCAAATATGTGGCCATCTGTATACATTTCCAGAACAAAAATCATTCAGAACGTTGGATAAAGCCAGATTCAAACTTCTTGTGTCTTTGGTTGACATATTATAGTCAAAAGGTTTTTACATAAGGAATTTTGGATATCTCTTTTTATTACTCCACAGATCAGAATATACTGTCAACATGTTTTTTGGTATAGAATGTTACATTAATCAAGCTATGAATGATGTCTGAACGAAGTCTTCTGTAGAAACCTTCAGATTATAGATAGGTGTGTAAATGAAAGGTAGGTGTATGTAAGTGCTACTCCAGTGGAGATTTCTGGCTCATTGGGTGAGAAAAATTAACAAAAAACAGCCTTTAAAGATTATGGATTATAAAACATCATACATTTTGCTAGACATTTACAAAAACATTTTAACTAACATATCAACAAGAAACTTCCAGTTGATTACTTTCATTAAGACATGTTTTTATATTACAGGTTTCCTGAAATTGTTATGTTTAGACTCGAGTGACCGACTGTCCAGCGGCCGATTATCGGGTTGGTGTGTCAGGGCCTTAACTCTGATGGGGAACCAACAACCAAACTCCGTTTGGGGTCTCGGTTGGTTTCAAGTGCTCTAGAGTTCAGTTCAACTTTAGGTGAGAATGCAACCTGACCCAAATATAGAACGTGAACCAAACAAACATTTAGTACCTATTATGACCATAAATCGCTGGTCTTCTGTGTGAAAACACATAATCATCTCTCTCTCATCAGGGCCCGCCCCTTCTTTCTTTCACTCGTTGTCTGTCAGCTGCTCACATTGTTCACCTACATCTAAAATATCAGAAACACTAAAGCAAAGCCAGATGTTGTTGCTCCATTATTTCTGAGACCAGAAGTGTTGCTATATTTCACTAAGATATTGGCCTACTAAACCAAATAAAAAATGCTAAATAGTTGCAACTTCACCCCTGAATCTCACCGAGTCTACAGGTAAATGGACTGTGTATACGTATATAGCACTTTTCTAGTCTTACCGGCTACTCAAAGTGCTACAGTTACATAGTACATGTACCATTAATACACATTCATAGACTGTGGCTGAGGCTAAGGTGCCACCCGCTCATCAGATAGACATTTACACACATCTACACTCCGATGGGGCAGCATCGGGGGCAACTCGGGGTGCAGTGTCTTGCCCAAGGACACTTCGGCATGGAACTGCAGGGACAGGGATCAAACCACCAGCCTTCCGATCAGTAGATAACCGCTCTTACCACCTGAACCCACAGTGTGAAGCGCCCTTAGCTTTTAACTTTTAGTGGAGTTCAGGAGTCCTCGTAGCAGTAAGTTAGTGAATACAGACCCTGGGCTGTGGTAAGCTCTGATGCACATTAACGTAACATTACCCCTACCCCACAACACACAAAACAATGAAATACAAGTAGTTCAAAAAGTGAGTTATTTAAATTATCTGGATACATGGTTACACCTCATTATCATATACTAGTGTATCTATTCCACCAATCGGTCCCAAAACGTTCCAGTTAGAGAGGAGATGTAGCTCAGCGTAAATTCTTTCAGGAAGACCTAACTATTAATTGATGCTCTCCTAAATCAAATCAGCTGTTATCCAAAATAAATGTATATTTTACCATGCAGTGTATAATTGTTGCTTATCTGCAACTAGACTCTCCTGATTCTCTCTCCTCAGTGGAAATCCTTCAGGAAGACCTCACTCTTAATCACTGCTCCACCTAACTCCAATCAGCTGTTGGAGGCGGTCACCTTCCTGCTAAACCAATCAGAATCGTACACAATGGCAAGGGCCAATCACAGAGTCATAACCCTGATATAAGAATCTGTTTCTCCCTTTGCTATTAGCTGTCGTTGCAGGCAAAGAGTTCAAACCTCCAGTCATCTAGTCCAGCTCCACCTCTCCCCCTCCAGTCCTCTACTCCAGCTCCACCCCCACTTCCACCTCCAGTCCTCTACTCCACCTGACCGGTCCAGAGCCTCCTTCAGTCTGGTCTTCAGGCTCCTTTGTCCATTCCATCGGGGGGGTCTGATGGTTCTCTACCCCTATATACTGTATATATGACATATTCGTATAGCAATGGAATATAATCGCCAAAGACTTTGTACATTTTTATTGAGCTGTACAATAAACACATTCTTTTTAAATCTTTACAACGATTCCAGAAACAACCAAACAGGCCTGCCTTGTAGCACAATCCAAATGTTCCTTCAAACTAGCCTTATCAGCGTGGAACATTGCTCAGAGGTCCGGTTAACGTTAGTGAGTTTTACAGTTAACACAAAGAATGCAGAAAGGGAGGGACACCGGAACTATTATTTGAACCGAAACAAAGATAGAAAGAGAGTAAATCTTGGACTTCATCAGGTAGCACTGTTTTGAGTGAGAGCCCCCTAGCCCTGGTTGTCTTTAACTTGGCTGGGACTAATCCAGGAGGAGACAGCAGAGCAGCAGAGAGACAGCCACACAAGACAAAGATGTCCTCAGGCCTACAGAGCTGGACACCATGACCCTGTTGCGGCCCAGGCTGGGCAGTGGACAGGAGCTGCCAGAGTCATACTTCCCTCCCAGTGTGGACACCCCCTCACTCGACAGCAGGACACCTGAGAAGGTGATGGTTTTGGAGGTAGTGCTAGCCCAGGCACAACTCCCCACAATCTGCCTCACCCACACCTGGTCAGCCTTCTTCAGTTCCTCCAAGCAGTAACATGTGTTGAGGGTTGTGTCCCCACCAGACACCTGCAGGCCAGGAGAGGAGGGAGGCAGCTTTAGGCTACATATACACTCCTACAGAGAGGGAACAGAGCTAGCCGAGCTGGATTAACTTGCCGCTAATGCTAATGCTAACCTAACATTTCCAGCTACCGTTTTTTCACATTAAAAGCGTTCTGTTGGTGAAACAAAGGGCAGCTTTTATTGAGAAGCAGTCACATGTATTTGGCAGAAACATTGTGACACTGAGGTGTGTCCACAAAACAAGTCATGGCCATTTCTGCGTGTTTGGAAGACACAGGGATGGCGCTCGCCCCGCTTCCCATTGGACACTTGGGGGGTTTGCCCCTAGCAGTTATCAATTTCTCTGCAATGACCAATGACAAGCAAAGAAAACAGGCGAGAAGATTTGATGCCCTGTCTCTCAAAAGTCCTCGCAATCCAGAAAGTATTGCCCTGCTGCTCACATAGACATTGAATGGGAAGGGTGGAAATGACGCTTGCCCATGGATACGTTCCATGAACTGTGCCCACAGGTTCATCATAACAGGTTCATCATAATCAACCAGGACTGAAATCTGAATGATTATAACGCTAAACACTGTTATTCATATACTTATCATGTTTAGTTGAGTTTGTTTTGTTAGGTTTAATGCAGGACTTGTGACAGAATATTTTTACAGTGTGGTCTTAGTTCTTTTACTTCATACAGGATCTGAATATTTCTTCCACCACTGCTTTCAAGCCAATCTCTGTTTCTTGTAGTCTACTTTAGTCTTGTGTAGCCTACCTGAGCATGGCAGAATGTCCTCCGGTTCCCGTTGATCATGAAGTACCATGCGTTGTTGTGGTCTCCGCGGCAGAGCTGGGCGGCAAACACAAACTGGTAGATACCAGAGACCGGCGCCGTGAACACACCGGTATCATTGTTGTAGGCCGAGCCCTGGTTCACCACCACCTGGTTGAAGACGATTGGGTCGATCTGGATATCTCTCAGACTGCCCTGGTAGGCAACGTAAAAAAGAACAGCGGCCCCTGGGACACACAATTTAGGTGTCAATCAAATGTTAAAAGACTGTATCACTTTGGTAGCCTGGAAATCCAAACCCAAATCCAAAAGGATTAAGGGTCTGGCATCGAGTAATGAAAGTCCCCCATCTCAAGGGGCAGGACCAAGCGTGCATTTGAATATCTCACTGCACGCAATTGGATAACACTAGGACCAATCACAACAACACACAGGGTGACATATTCAGAGCCCCGTACGCTTAGCTACCAGTGGAGCTTACTGGTAGATTAGACTGTCATCATCTGTTCAGCTGGCTTCTGGCCCCGCCTACATCAGTTACACCGATGTGATTGGTGCAGCTCGGCTACAAGAACATAGTTAATGAGCAGCATTACTTGATGCCAGAGTAACTCGCTGAGCAAATTCAAGTTGTGCTCTCTGAGAACTCTGGGTCTCCAGGGTACCACTTTGACAGCTACTATATAAATAAAAGGTGTTTGGCGTTTTAAGCCCTCAACGTCACCTTCCAGGCAGCGTTGCTTGGAAGGCACTAGGATTAGCCAATGGTTAGGGGTAGGGACCTTGAGGTCAACGGTTGTAGCGCTGCCTGGAAGTCGATGTTGGGGGCTTAAAACACCATTCAGCAAAAAGAAGTTTATGATTTGGATTGTGTTTGTTTGTGTATCAGCTACAGCTGCAAAGATTAATCACCAACTTTTGAATTAATCACAACTATTTTTATAATTGGTTTAAGTCCTTTTTACGTTTCAAAAAGGCTCTGATTCCAGCTAGTTAAATGTTAATAGGTTCTAGTTTCTTCTCTCTGTGACAGTAAACTGAATATCTTTGAGGGAGTCGTCCTGGGCTGTGGAAAACACTGATCGACGTTTTTCACCATTTTACAGACCAAACAACTAATTGTTATAAAAAAAGAATCAACAGATTATTCAACAATGAAAATAATCATTAGTTTCAGCCCTACTGTCCACAGAATTCGGGAACATCTGTTGGCCAAATGTTTCATGAAATTTGGTGGGGGTAGCATGGGCCACGGAAGTTATGACAAAAGTGGAAAACTTCGTTCCAGAATCCAAGTCCAAGGAACTTTGGAAGATAAGACATCGCTTGGCAGAGGTCTGCAATTTCTGATTGCCCTTCTCGTTGGGAGGTTTCTACTAACAACATGCATACATTACACAATTTTACAGACAGATCTTTTTTTTTTTCTCTCTCTCTCTCTCTCTCTCTCTCTCTCTCTCTCTCTCTCTCTCTCTCTCTTTCTCTCTCTCTCTCTCTCTCTCTCTCTCTTTCTCTCTCTCTCTCTCAAACACACACTACCAACCCTGCTGCTTGGCTGTTGTCTGACGGGGCATCTGTGGAGAGAATCAGGAGAGAGCTGTTTATGTGGAGCCAGTGTAAGAGCTAAGTTTGAAAGTATCAAGAGCCAAAGTTCAGTTCACTCACCAGTTCAAATGGGTTGGCTCCAACCAACCTGGTTACACACAGCCCACACACAAAAACTAATACCTGGAACAAAAAAAAAACAATTGTAACCAAAAAACATCTGACGCATTAAGGAGCAGATTGGACAAACAGACATGCAGACACATTGTCAGACAGACAGACAGACACCTTGGTGGAGCTCATCTTCCCGCTCAGAGCTGGACAGCACTGACACACTGTGCCAGATTCCTGGTGAAGTGTCTCTATGCCCAGTGGACAAAGTCCAACTGGGGCTGTTTTGATACAAAATCTGTTTGTCTAACTAATGCCAACCACACACACACACACACACACACACACACACACACACACACAATTTTTCTACATGAGTTAATACTTTTAACTAAAGCTAAACTGAAACTAAGGTCTACATAAAAAAGAGACTTCAGATACAGTATTAGGGACCACTAAGGTCTATATAAAAGAGACTTCAGATACAGTATTAGGGACCACTAAGGTCTATATAAAAGAGACTTCAGATACAGTATTAGGGACCACTAAGGTCTATATAAAAGAGACTTCAGATACAGTATTAGGGACAACTAAGGTCTGTATAAAGAGACTTCAGATACAGTATTAGGGACCACTAAGGTCTATATAAAAGAGACTTCAGATACAGTATTAGGGACCACTAAGGTCTATATAAAAGAGACTTCAGATACAGTATTAGGGACCACTAAGGTCTATATAAAAGAGACTTCAGATACAGTATTAGGGGACCACTAAGGTCTATATAAAGAGACTTCAGATACAGTATTAGGGACCACTAAGGTCTATATAAAAGAGACTTCAGATACAGTATTAGGGACCACTAAGGTCTGTATAAAAGAGACTTCAGATACAGTATTAGGGACCACTAAGGTCTGTATAAAAGAGACTTCAGATACAGTATTAGGGGACCACTAAGGTCTGTATAAAAGAGACTTCAGATACAGTATTAGGGACCACTAAGGTCTATATAAAAGAGACTTCAGATACAGTATTAGGGACCACTAAGGTCTATAAAAGAGACTTCAGATACAGTATTAGGGACCACTAAGGTCTATATATAAAAGAGACTTCAGATACAGTATTAGGGGACCACTAAGGTCTATATATATAAAAGAGACTTCAGATACAGTATTAGGGGACCACTAAGGTCTATAAAAGAGACTTCAGATACAGTATTAGGGACCACTAAGGTCTATATAAAAAGAGACTTCAGATACAGTATTAGGGACCACTAAGGTCTATATAAAAAGAGACTTCAGATACAGTATTAGGGACCACTAAGGTCTATATAAAAGAGACTTCAGATACAGTATTAGGGGACCACTAAGGTCTATATAAAAGAGACTTCAGATACAGTATTAGGGGACCACTAAGGTCTATATAAAAGAGACTTCAGATACAGTATTAGGGGACCACTAAGGTCTATATAAAAGAGACTTCAGATACAGTATTAGGGGACCACTAAGGTCTATATAAAAGAGACTTCAGATACAGTATTAGGGACCACTAAGGTCTATATAAAAGAGACTTCAGATACAGTATTAGGGGACCACTAAGGTCTATATAAAAGAGACTTCAGATACAGTATTAGGGGACCACTAAGGTCTATATAAAAGAGACTTCAGATACAGTATTAGGGACCACTAAGGTCTATATAAAAGAGACTTCAGATACAGTATTATACAGTATATTAAAGGACCTTTAAATTGGAACACTCCCCATTCCATAATCCCTCACTGACTCATCCCAACATGCTCTTTCAACCATACATCACATTAGGGAGGTAAAGATGTGTTTGAGTTGAACCTTTAAACTTTAGTGCAACAAAGGGTGCTTTCTATTTGTTGTTCTATTAGAACTGAGAGTGGCCTAGAGATGTTCACAAGTCATGTTTTGGAAGTCCAAGTCAAGTCTCAAGTCTCTGTCCCTAACACTGTATTGCTAAATCTTATTAATTCAAAGCATGGCCTGTAGCTACCATCCATCCAGTACAGTATCAACATCAGTTGTATAACTTTCTCTCACCAGTCTCTAGACCTAAACCCAATAGAGAATCTTTGGAGGGAGCTCTAACTCCGTGTTTCTCAGTGACAGCCCAGAAACCTGACTGATCTAGAGAAGATCTGTGTGGAGGAGTGGGCCAAAATCCCTTCTGCAGTGTGTCAAACCTGGTGAAGAACTACAGGAAACGTTTGACCTCTGGAACTGCAAACAAAGGCTACTGTACCAAATATTAACATTGATTTTCTCAGGTGTTCAAATACTTACTTGCAGCTGTATCATACAAATAAATAGTTAGAGACCTGTTTCTGTCTTAGGACCGAACTCTCGCAAGATCTGGCAACACAGAGAAACTAACGTTCACTAAACTAATCCCTGTGATGCTAAATACATCAAACCGGTCTGAGTATTTCCCAATCTGCTCAGTTACTGGGATTTACACCGACAACCAGTTCTAGGGTTTACAAAGAATGGTGTGAAAAGGGAAAAACATCCAGTATGCGGCAGTCCTGGGGGGAATGCCTCGTTGATGCTAGAGGTCAGAGGAGAATGGGCCGACTGATTCAAGCTGAAAGAAGAGCAACTTTGACTGAAATAACCACTCGTTACAACCGAGGTATGCAACAATGCATTTGTGAAGCCACAACACGCACAACCTTGAGGCGGATGGGCTACAACAGCAGAAGACCCACCGGTTACCACTCATCAAATAGGAGAAAGAGGCTACAATTTTCAAGAGCTGACCAAAATTGAAAAGTTGAAGACTGGAAAAATGTTGCCAGGTCTGATGAGTCTCGATTTCTTTTTGAGACATTCAGATGGTAGAGTCAGAATTTGGTGTAAACAGAATGAGAACATGGATCCATCATGCCTTGTTACCACTGTACAGGCTGGTGGTGGTGGTGTAATGGTGTGGGGGAGGTTTTCTTGGCACACTTTAGGCCCCTTAGTGCTAGTTGGGCATGGTTTAAATGCCCCGGCCTACCTGAGCATTGTTTCTGACCATGTCCATCCCTTTATGGCCACCATGTACCCGTCCTCTGATGGCTACTTCCAGCAGGATAATACACCATGTCACAAAGCTCACATCATTTCAAATTGGTTTCTTGAACATGACAATGAGTTCACTGAACTAAAATGGCCCCCACAGTCACCAGATCTCAACCCAATAGAGCATCTTTGGGATGTGGTGGAACGGGAGCTTTGTCCCCTGGATGTGCATCCCACAAATCTCTGTCAACTGCAAGATGCTATCCTCTCAATATGGGCCGACATTTCTAAAGAATGCTTTCAGCACCTTGTTGAATCAATGCCACGTAGAAATAAGGCAGTTCTGAAGGAGAAAGGGGGTCAAACCCAGTATTAGTATGGTGTTCCTAATAATCCTATAGACAGAGTGTATGTCTTTTAGCATATCTAACATTGGTAAGAACATATAAAAAGATTATTCAAATAAAACTCTTCATCCATCCACACAACGCTCACACGTTAAAACGAGGCCACACCCCTTTAGGAGACAGGAAGTGTGTAGCGTTTCATACCATTGGCGCTGCTTGAAATCTTTAGTATAGAGGATCTTTTGTTTCCTGACCTCAAAATGGACTATTTCTCTATTTCTCTTTCCCTCCGTCAACCCAGCAGTAATCCTGTGTTGTGTCCAGTACCATATGGTGGTCATGAGGTGGCCATGAACTGTTTGGTGCTGCCTGTGTGTCTGGCTGTGAATATAAATGCTTAAAATCTGATCGGATTTGACAGGCACAGGAAGTGCGGGCAATAGCAGATGTTTAAGAAGGCTAAAATTACAAGTTTGTTTCTTTCATGCAATTTTAAAATTGAAGATTTTCTGTGATTCCGTACATGCAGATATACTAGCAGCACTAGGCGGAGGTCTGTGTTTACCTGAATTCATGATGTCTCTCTCTCATTGGTTGGCTAAGGGGAAGATCCTAGATCTGACCTTTCATTTTCTCAAATACAGAGCAGGATACCCAGGGCTCGGTTTACACCTATCACCATTTCTAGCCACTGGGGGGCCATAGGCAGGCTGGGGGAACTCATGTTAATGTTAAAGACCTTATAAAGTGACATTTTCATGCCAAAAATTGTCTAGCTATGAAATGCCAGATTAAGAGAGAAGCAACCCAAACTGTGTTTAGCTTTAATTTCTGTTTTATTTTGACATTTACATTCTGATTGTACCTTTTCAATCACATTGATGGATTGCCTATACCAAATATCAGACAATTAGAAGCCTCTAATTGCTTTCTGTGCTATTTGGAACTGAATAGCATTGAATGAGCCTTAGATGATTGCCTTAACTAATTCATAAATAACTTTCAACATGCTGCATGCACATGAAACACACTTTATTTGTTGTATTAAAGCTCCTACGTGTAGGATTTGAAGATTTCTGACTTCGCTGCCTCCAAGTGGTGGTAAATTACAGTGTGGTCTAGACCTAGTCTATCTGTAAAGTGTCCTGAGATAACTCCTCGTTGTGATTTGACACTATGAATAGAACTGAATTGAATTGGTATCAACAAATTTAAACAAGAAAGTAGACTGTGCTCATTTTCTCCAGAATTTATTGTTTTTTTCTTCAGAAACAAAATAAACAAAATCTAAAAGAAAAATCGACACATAGGGGGCTTTAAAGGTATGTTAATTATACTTTTAAGTAAAAACATGAGCCAAAAACCTGTTGCAGTGTTCTTCAGGCCTTCCAAAACATTTAGTACAGAATTTTTAGTAACCGGTCTTTTCAGCTGTCCTGTATGCCGCTAGCTGACTGGAAGTGCTGTGACAAAGAAAATGTACTGCTGGCCATCTCATTATTATAAATTATTATACTATTATTATAGAATATATGTTATTTTATATATAATTATAATATTATAAATAAATGGACAATTTTGATGATCCATCCATCTTCATCCGCTTATCCGGAGTCGGGTCGCGGGGGCAGCAGCTCCAGTAAGGGACCCCAAACTTCCCTTTCCCGAGCCACATCAACCAGCTCCGACTGGGGGATCCCGAGGCGTTCCCAGGCCAGGTTGGAGATATAATCTCTCCACCTAGTCCTGGGTCTTCCCCGAGGTCTCCTCCCAGCTGGACGTGCCTGGAACACCTCCCTAGGGAGGCGCCCAGGAGGCATCCTTACCAGATGCCCGAACCACCTCAACTGGCTCCTTTCGACGCAAAGGAGCAGCGGCTCTACTCCGAGCTCCTCTCGGATGACTGAGCTTCTCACCCTATCTCTAAGGGAGACGCCAGCCACCCTCCTGAGGAAACCCATTTCGGCCGCTTGTACCCTGGATCTCGTTCTTTCGGTCATGACCCAGCCTTCATGACCATAGGTGAGGTAGTAACGAAAATTGCCCGGTAGATCGAGAGCTTTGCCTTCTGGCTCAGCTCTCTTTTTGTCACAATGGTGCGATACACAGAATGTAATACCGCACCGGCTGCTCCGATTCTCCAACCAATCTCACGCTCCATAGTCCCCTCACTCGCAAACAAGACCCCAAGGTACTTAAACTCCTTCACTTGGGGTAAGGACTCACTCCCCACCTGAAGAAAGCACTCCATCGGTTTCCTGCTGAGAACCATGGCCTCAGATTTAGAGGTGCTGATCCTCATCCCAGCCGCTTCACACTCGGCGAACCGATCCAGTGAGTGCTGAAGGTCACAGACCGATGATGCCATCAGGACCACATCATCTGCAAAAAGCAGCAACGAGATCCCGAGCCCACCGAACTGCAACCCCTCCCCGCCCCGACTACGCCTCGATATCCTGTCCATAAATATTACAAACAGGATTGGTGACAAAGCGCAGCCCTGGCGGAGGCCAACCCTCATCTGGAACGAGTCCGACTTACTGCCGAGAACCCGGACACAGCTCTCGCTTTGGTCATACAGAGATTGGATGGCCCTGAGAAGGGACCCCCTCACCCCATACTCCCGCAGCACCTCCCACAATTTCTCCCGGGGGACCCGGTCATACGCCTTCTCCAGATCCACAAAACACATGCAGACTGGTTGGGCATACTCCCAGGCCCCCTCCAAGATCCTTGCGAGAGTGAAGATCTGATCCGTTGTTCCACGGCCAGGACGGAATCCGCATTGTTCCTCTTCAATCCGAGGTTCGACAATTTTGATGATGTAGGCCGAAAATGAGCTTCGCGTCTTTGAAAGACCAGCAGCCGCCACTGCTTTTGAGATAACCAAACCTGGGTTTTTAAGGAGTGTTTTAAGTGGCTGTTCACATTGGTGGTCCCTTTAAGTCTCACAGGGTCTCCTCCTCCTCTCAGGACTGGGGGCTCTAAGTTTGATTCTGGGACTCAGTGTCCCAGTCCTTCCCACCGTTCCTCTTCCTGTTTCTCTCCGCCATCACCACAGCCGCCACCACGGTGACCAGCACGGTAAAAGTAATGATGAGAACGGTGGCGGTCTCTGCGATGCAGAGCTGGCTGTCCACCCAGGCCAGCGAAGCCCCTGCCAGCTGCGGCGGATCCTGGCACGTCACGTTGCTGTAGTCGTCGATGTGGAGGTGGCGAACATGCAGGATTTTACTGAAGACGCGGTGCAGATCGCAGTCACAGCTCCACGGGTTGCCTGGGGGGGCAAAATGAAAGGTTAATGTAGAGATCAATGAAAATTATCATATAGGTAATATATGATCAGAGTCTAATGGGGCTTTTACAACTGCCTCATGAAGTTTGGCTGAATCACGCTACAGTTCCTTTTCTCCCTTGGTGCTGTTCGTTTGAGAACGCATTGATAACATTAGCTAAGATCATAAGGCGTGTGACTGGTAATTGGTGATTTTGTCTCCTGTAGTCAGGTAGCTTAGCAGTCTGAGCTAATGTCTCCTCCTCTCTTCACTGGCTCCCAGTTCATTTTAGGATTGATTTTGAGATTTTATTGTTTGTTTTTAAAGCCCTTCATGGACAAGCTCCAGTCTACATCACTGAGCTGTTGAAGCCACATGCTCCTTCAAGGTCATTAAGGTCTGCAAACCAGTCTCTTCTCGTTGTCCCTAAGTCGCGACTCAAGAGTAGAGGTGATCGGGCTTTCTCAGTTGCAGCCCCGAGACTGTGGAATGAGTTGCCTCTTCATGTCAGACTGGCCCCCAACCTTCCGGTTTTTAAATCACGACTAAAAACACATTTTTATTCCTTGGCTTTTAATCATGATCATTTTAATCGGCATGAGAACTGTATGCTGTATTTGTCCAGTGTTGTATTTTGTCTATTTATTGTTTCATGTCAATGTAAAGCACTTGTCAACTTGGTTGTTTTTAAATGTGCTTTAGAAATAAAGTTTGATTGATTGATTCATTGAGCTAATGTCTCCTGTAGTCAGGTAGCTTAGCAGTCTGAGCTAATGTCTCCTGTAGTCAGGTAGCTTAGCAGTCTGAGCTAATGTCTCCTGTAGTCAGGTAGCTTAGCAGTCTGAGCTAATGTCTCCTGTAGTCAGGTAGCTTAGCAGTCTGAGCTAATGTCTCCTGTAGTCAGGTAGCTTAGCAGTCTGAGCTAATGTCTCCTGTAGTCAGGTAGCTTAGCAGTCTGAGCTAATGTCTCCTGTAGTTAGGTAGCTTAGCATTGAGCTAATTTCTGTCCTGATTGACAGGTTGGTGTGTAGCCACGCACCTAAAGCGTTATTGTCAATTTTAAAATAAATAACGCCGTTGTTAACTAAATGTAAAATCATGCTGTATTGAGGTAGACATGGAACTATAAACTCATTAAGAAAAAGTTTAATAAGGTAATAAATCAATTGAGAAGTAGAGTTATTTTCACTTTCTTACAGAATCAACAGAAGGTAACAATAGAATAGACATCTGAAACCTGACAGCTGGATGTGTGTAGCTGTTGTGTGAAGGCTGATTAAGGTCTTAAACTTGAGGTGATGCAGGTTGTTTCCCTCCAGAGCAAGGACCGCCAGGCTGTAGAGAGGGGCCAGGGCATCGTTCTCTATGTAGGAGATGTTGTTGTTACTCAGTTGGAGCACCTAGACAGACAGACAGACATTCAAAGAGACAGGCATACGTGCAACATGGTATACACTGTGATATCATGAGAGGCTGCACGGCTCTCGGCGGGACTGTTCAACAGTGCAAGGACACAAACGTAAACTATTTCAAAGGGTTTTTAATAAAGTTCTTGGGGAATTAACAAAACAAGAAATGCCAAAACCAAAAAGGGTAACTAAGGATATGGTTCAATTCAATTCAATTCAATTTTATTTATAGTATCAATTCATAACAAGAGTTATCTCAAGACACTTTACAAGGACCCAACAGTTCTAGTAGTTTCCTCCAGAGCAAGCAACAGTGCGACAGTGGCAAGGAAAAACTCCCCTTTGGGAAGAAACCTCGGACAGACCCAGGCTCTTGGTAGGCGGTGTCTGACGACCGGTTGGGGTTAGAATGAAGAGTGGCAATAACAGTCCCAAGGCACAGCAGGACGTACCTGGGCACCACAGATCGTGGCAGGGAAGGGAACGTGTAGCGGGACCATGGCTACAGCGGCAACCATGATTTTGGAGCCTCCCTGATCCGATCCGAAAATTGGTTACTTTATGTAACAGTCCAAAACTTAAACAATGTCTTTTCAAACCTTAAATCATAGACCCGATCCCCTCGGGTACATTTCTTCCTTGAAAACAAGTCTTTAGGTAAGTATTCCAACCTTCAGGTAAGTATTCCAATCTTCAGGTAAGTATTCCAATCTTCCAGTCCTTCACAAGGAAAATGCCACTTCGACCTCTGGCTCTTCTCAGTGCACAACACAGCTTGTCTCTCCAACTCTCCTCTCAGCCAACTGTGTCTCTGGGCCTTACAAAGCCCTTCCGCTCATTAAGCCCTGATCAGTCTCAGGTGTGTTGGGATGTCATGTGCTCGAGGGGTGGAGTTACAAACTCCACCAGCAGATGGAGCCAAAACTGTCTGATTGCAGCCATCTCAGGGGAATGTAGCGTCCCTCCAGAACGCAGCCTCTCGTGACATCACATATCCCCCCCCTCGAGACCGACGTCCTCGTCGGGGCAAAGGAGGCGAAGAAGGCGTCGCGCCGGGAAAGGGCATCCGCATTGCCGTGGCGCTTGCCAGCCCTGTGCACAACAGAGAAGTTAAATGTTTGCAAGCTCAAGAACCATCTGGTAACCCTACTGTTAGACTCCCGGTTCTTAGCCATCCATTGTAGAGGGGCATGGTCGGACACCACCGTAAACCTTCGTCCCAGGAGGTAGAACCGCAAGGATTCCAGGGCCCAGGTCACAGCGAGGCACTCCTTCGCCACCGTGGAATAGTTCCTCTCCCTTGGAAGCAGCTTCCTGCTGAGGTATAGCACGGGATGTTCCTCTCGCCGTCATGTGCCTGGGCGAGTACAGCACCCAGACCCACCTCCGAAGCATCCGCCTGGACAATGAAGTCCTTCTTGAAGTCCGGCGCCACCAGGATCGGACTGGAACACAGGACTCGCTTCAGGTTGACGAAGGCCGCCTCCGCCTCGGGATTCCACCTCACCATCCGTGAGTGGCGGTTGGTTGTCAGCTCTGTTAGGGGTGCAGCAATGGTAGCAAAATCCGTAATAAACCGTCTGTAGTAGCCGGCTAGGCCCAAAAATGACCTCACCTGTTTTTTCGTGATGGGCCGTGGCCAGTCCTGGATGGCCCTCAACTTAGCCTCCTGAGGCTTGACCAACCCCCGCCCAATGGTGTACCCCAGGTAGTTCGTCTCGCTGAAGGCCAACCTGCACTTCTGTGGGTTTTGCCGTGAGCCCCGCTTCCCTGAGTGAATCAATCACAGCCTGTACTCGTGGTAGGTGGCTGGCCCAATCGGGACTTTGTATGACCACATCGTCCAAATATGCTGCTGCATACCTTTTGTGGGGTGCGAGGACGCGATCCATCAAACGCTGGGAACGTGGCAGGCGCTCCGTGGAGACCAAGCGGGAGCCGGCTGTACTGGTAGAGCCCCCTGGCGTGGCAAAAGCCGTCTTCTCCTTTGACGCCGGGGCCAGGGGTACCTGCCAGTAGCCTTTGGTGAGATCAAGGGTGGTTAGGAAGCGAGCATGCCCCAGGGAGTCTATCAAGTCATCCACCCGAGGCATGGGATATGCATCAAACTCAGACACTTCATTTAATTTCCGATAGTCATTGCAAAACCGTGGCGACCCGTCTGGTTTGGGAACCAGTACGAACCCAGGCACTTGGGGACTCTTGGATCACCCCCAGCTCCAGCATCTTCCTTACCTCCTCCTGAATCATCTCTCTACGAGCCTCCGCACGCGGTAAGGGCGCTGGTTCACCGTTTTGCCCGGCATGGTGCGGATCTTGGACCACCTCCGTGTGGCCAGGCAGGGAGGAGAAGACATCTCGGTTGCGATCCACCAACTCCAGGGTCATCTGCCGTTGATGCGGGGGGACAGGCTTGGACCCACCTGAACCTCCTCTCCCTGGTTCCTTGGTCTCTGTGGGGGGTAGACAACTGAACAACGCCTCCCTGGCGTGCCACTTTTTAAAAGGTTGACATGATACATCTGCTCAGGCTTTCTTTTATCAGGTTGTCTCTCACCTTGTAGTTCACTTCTCCCACCCGTTCAATGATCTCATATGGCCCCTGCCAGGTGGCCAGGAATTTGCACTCTAAGGTTGGCACTAGGACCAGCACACGGTCCCGGGCTTAAACTCTCTGGGTTGAGCAGATCTGTTGTAGGAGGCTTGCTGTTGCCGTTGGCGGTCTCTCCATGTGTTCCCGTATCATGGGATAGACAGCCTTTCATTCTCTCTCATAGCCCCGACATGCTCGATCAGGGTCCGCTGTCGGCACGGTTGTTCCTCCCAGGCCTCCTTGGCGATGTCCAGCAGTCCTCGGGGTCTGTAAGACAGCAAGAGCTCAAAGGGTGAAAAACCAGTAGACGCCTGAGGTACCTCTCTCACCGCAAACAGCAGGTACGGTAGCAGCTGATCCCAGTTGCGCCCATCTTCCCCATGTCGCCTTCCGCAGCATGGATTTCAGGGTTTTGTTAAAAACGTTCTACTAGCCCGTCTGTCTGGGGGTGGTAGACCGACGTTCTCAGCTGTTTGATTTTCAGCAGAGCACAGAGTTCTTTCATAACCTTGGACATGAATGGAGTTCCTTGGTCTGTCAATATCTCCAGGGAGCCCCAGACTAGATGACAGAAGGAACAACTCCTTGGCGATCTGTTTGGACAACAGCCTTCCTCAGTGGGATGGCCTCAGGATATCGGGTTGCATAGTCCAGGATGACCAGAATGTACTGATGCCCTCTGGCACTCTTGGTAAGGGCCAACGATGTCCAGCCCGATCCTCTCGAGCAGGGTCTCGATAATGGGCAGGGAATGAGTGGGCTTCTATATGTGGGTTTTTGGCGCCACTCGCTGACACTCAGGGCAACTTCGACAGTAGTTCTCTATCTTTGTGCACCCTGGCCAAAAGAAGCGTCGCAAGATTCTTTCTTTTTTGTCTTCTCCACCCCTAGGTGGGCCTAGCGGGTGGGTGTGTGTGCTAGGTTGAGTATGGTGGTCGGTGGGGCTGTGGTACGAGGAGCTGTTTGAGCACCTCATCATTTTTCTGTACCACCTGATACACTAAACCCCTGTTTACTGCAAAATGGGGGGGTAGGTAGGGCTAGTCCTATCCTAACACCACTCCCTCTATCACCTGCACATTCCTCAAAGCATTTGCAAGAGTGGGATCTTGCAACTGGGCGGCTTTCCATACTGGCCTGTGAGAGGGAAGCTCTCTGGTGCCCTGGGCGTCTTCCTCGCTGGAGATGGCGCACTTCCTGGGACCATGTTCTCTTCCTCTGTGTCCGGACCGGATGCTGAATCCGCCTGGGCACCTGCCATCCCTGCAAGAACACAGGCCGTGAGTGAGTGGTTCTGAGGGGTTGGTTTTGCGTACTCCCGGGGCCTGTCCTACCTCTCCGCTTCCGGGGTGCTCGGGTCGGCCTCTCCTGAGTCTCCCTCCACAGTGGGTAAAGGCTGGGCAGTCTCGTCCATTAGGACCGGAACGGTAGGGAATCAACCACACCCGCTGTCGTGATAATGGTTCCCCCTCGTGGTGGTCATTTGCAAAGTTCAGTGGTGGGGTAGTCTCTGGTGTCTCCATGGACACAGGAAACTGGGAGGACTTTCTCTGAAGTCAGACACGATGGATCCACCAGGTCTTTGTGCACCAGGGTGACCCGGCTACCGGAATCCAGCAGCGCTTTACGTCATGTGATTCACCGTCACGGACAGGTGGGGGTCGTTCTTGGGCGCTATCTACAACTCCCATGAGCGAAGCAAAAAGGTGGGCCGATGGTGAGCTGGAGGACCCAGCAGTGGGCATAGGCTCCTCCGCCAGTTTCCCCACACTGCCAGGAGATGTGTCCTATCTCCCCGCACCGTAACACTGGCGTGTTTCGCTCACCGGTGTCCTCTTCCTGGTGCCGGCTGGTGTCGGGCTCCCCCTGGAGCCTGGACAGCTCCTAAAGTGGCTGGGTTGGATCCTTTCTTTGCCGGGGTTCCTCCGTCTGTGGCGGGGCACTCTGGGGGCTCCCTTCCTGGAAGCCCCGAAGCATCTCGGCTGTGGCTTGGTACCTTTCCACGGCTTCCACGGTCAGGTCCGCTGTAGTCAGGGCCTGTTGACTAATGAGCCGTTTGGCCTCATAAGGCAGGGCTCGTAAGTATTTGTCCACCACAATGGCCTCCACTACTGCAGCTGCCGTACTCTTCTCGGCTCAGCCACTTCCGCGTGATTGAGGACAAGTTCGTGCATCTGGCACGAGGAGGCTGGTCGGGGCTGAAGATCCAGCTGTGGAACCGCTGGGCCCATGCAAAACTTGGTGAGTCCACTTCTGCTGAGGATCTCCGCCTTCAGTGCGTCGAAGTCAGCCGCCCTGTCGAGCCAGGTCTGGGACTGCGTTCGCGATTCTCCCGACAGAAGGGGCGCTAACAGTCCAACCCACTGTACCTTGGGCCACGCCCTAGTGGCTGTAGCTTCAAGGCGTACAGATGCGCCTCAACGTCATCTGTGGCCCCCCATCTTGGATATAAAATCACTTTCGCCCTTATTGGCCGGGCATTACGAACGGCCAACTGTCTGCAATTGTAGGTCCTCCGCCTTCAGGAGGTTGGCTCTCTTCTGCTCCTCCAAGAGAGCCAAGTTTGCTGCGTCTGAGCACGGCCCAGCCACCAGGGCTTGCAACACGCCTCCATGTCCGTGCGGGCATTTGCGGGCGGTCCGCTAATTCAGGTAACAGGTATTCCAAGCGTTCGGTGTCCTCCGTCATGCACTAT